>JBBPOS010000105.1:0-72133 GCA_038091575.1 Leccinum subgranulosum
GGTTTCAACGGCATGGACCGCGACGAGTCGGTCGATCGAAACCGCAACAGAGGATACGGTGGCGCTTACGACGAAGACGCCACCTTCGGCCCTGACCCCGAGGATTCCAACAATGAATACAAATACAAATACGAAAGAGCCAACCTTGAAACGAGGCAAAGGGCCGAACGTGCTAGACGTTTCAATGGCATGGACCGCGACGAGTCGGTCGATCGAAATGTCCGCAACAGAGGATACGGCGGCGCTTACAATGAAGACGCCACCTTCGGCCCTGACCCCGAGGATTCCAACAACGAATACGAAAGAGCCGACCTTGAAACGAGGCAAAGGGCCGAACGTGCTAGACGTTTCAATGGCATGGACCGTGACGAGGCGGTCGATCGAAACGTTCGCCACAGAGCTCACTCGGACAAAGACACTCCCACCTTTGGCCCTGAACCCGAGGATCCCAACAACGAATACGAAATCCGAGCTGGCCAAACGAGGCAAAGGGTCGAACGTGCAAGAGGTTTCAATGGCATGGACCGCGACGAGGCGGTCGATCGAAACATTCGCAACAGAGCTCACCCCGACAAAGACTCCTCCAAGACCTTTGGCCCTGACCCCGAGGATTTCTACATTGATCCCGAGAAGATCCATGAACCGCCGAGGGGTAAGTCTAAGTCTCCACATATATCATACATAATATTTTCTCTACCATAGCATCCCGACACGGTCAATCTGAAGATTCCACCCTACGTACAAATGGAAAACGCAAACTTGTGGCCGGCCAGGAGGACGATGATTTGGGCAGCGATCTGACCGAGATCGCGGAGGAAACAACTACGACTTCTCTTACACGGTCGACAAAGAAGACCAAGAAAGGGAAATCCGCGACCAGCGCCGGTACTCGCAAGTCTACCCGTAGCCGAAAGTAGGGATATTGAAGTAAGTCTGAATCGCTACTATGCTATGCATTTGGGTTGATTCAGTTGATTCATGCTCGTCATTAGACTGCTTACTGCTCCATTCTAGTTTCATTTTCGCATTCCATGCTCTCGTTTCATCGCAGTGCAGCTAGTGCTTTATTCTGGTGTGTCTTTTTAGTGTCGTTTCTGCTTGATAGGGTTGTCGGAGTAGGGAGCCTACGATATTCCTCGGTATCGCACTAGCTAGGTGTACCTAGAGATATCGCGTAGATGGGTGTTTGTATGGACTTAAATCGTGGATCGGCGAATACAACAGTTTGTAGTGGAATATGTGTGCGATAATGTGCGATAATGTGTGATAGCAAGGTTTGGCCATATCTGTAAGTATCGAGACGGGTGACATCCATCGAAATCATCACTCGAGACGGCGGGTGAGATATCGAAATCTGTACTTCGAGGTAAAACAGAGTTTTTCAGAATACATATATATTCACGCCAACCCGACTACAGCTAGGACAGCCCCGACAGCCCCAACAGCTAAATATATGTGCATATAGTTACTTGACATTTTTGGTGATGCCGGACCCAGGGGAGTGAGCTGGGTGCTGCAAGGCGAACGAGCGACGTGGTGGAGGCAAAAGAGGATGCAGTGCCTCTCGCTTATGTCGCTTGTCCGAAGACATTGCACTCCGTCTCAGTCCGACCCAGACTGAAACACTGCGTAGCTCACCGGAATGACAACGGCGACAACCACCACCACCACCACCACCACCACCACCGCCGTCGAAGACGGAAAACTTCTCAGCGAGTCCCTGGAAACCGTAAATATGATTCAGGTCAGCCAAACGGAGCATCATCTCGTGCGTCTCACCGCGCCCTTCGAGTCGGTGGCGGCACCGAATTCGCCCTCGGAGCCCATCATAGCTGACGACCTGCTTGTAGGACAACGACGAGATCATGGACGCGCTCAAGAGCGCCAATCTCACGCCCGCTGAACTGCACACATCGTCACTCTCACCAAAGCAATGTTACGAACTCTGTAAGTACTAAGTGCACGCGTCTCGGAGCTCTCTCGACTCATTCAACCTCTGACCCACAGGTGTCGCAAGACATGGCCATCTTTGACACCCCCCGACATCTCTCAAACTACCTTTACGACACACATACATCTCGCACATGTCTACGAACTAGTTCAGCACGAAACATCGTCTCTACCTCGTCAACTGCCCGTCGGGACCGATTCCAGGTGAGCCCTCGCGCGTTGCGTCATCCGTATACGTTCCCTACGAGCGTCAAGCTCTGTCGGCGGTACAGATTCATGAATATTTGGTGAGATCGTACTTTCCTATGCTCCTCATTTTTAACCTCGACAACGAGCTGGAAGACGGCTGGAAATCGAAAATGATCACCATCCTCAAGTTCGTGCGCGAATGCACCTCCATCCTCGCGACACAAGTCGACTCTCCCTCCCGCGCCGCCAAAATCGCCTCCGAATACGGCTCCGGGTTCGAAGATCTTCGCGTACGATCTGTGTGTCCAAGCGTTTTCAGTGTAGGAAGACTCGATTTCGGAGAGCCGAGGCGATCACGTTGATCATTGGGACGTTGCAGGGCGCAAAGGTGTTGGAAGTGGATGTGTATGACACGTTGATTACCAAGGCTGCGTTGCATGGAGAAGTCGCATCAGGCGACTGCAGTGCATGCTGCAAGTCATTTGTGATGGCAGGACCGGCGGAGGCGGCGGTGGAGGTGGAAGGAGAGGGGGAGGGAGGGGCAAGGGAAAGCACGGCCTCACTTCACGTCAGTCAAAAAGGGGCCTGAGCCTCCTTACACCGAGCATGAGAAAGGGGGACGGAGGGACTCGATTGGAGAGGCGACCGTTTCAGTCAATCAGATGCTTGCACAAGCGAAGTCAACATTCGCCAAGTTTGAGCAAGGAGACGGGACGGGCCACATTAGCGAGGCAATTGTTCTTGATCGCCAAGCACTGGACCG
Source organism: Leccinum subgranulosum (assembly GCA_038091575.1). NCBI lineage: Eukaryota > Fungi > Basidiomycota > Agaricomycetes > Boletales > Boletaceae > Leccinum > Leccinum subgranulosum. The sequence goes on from JBBPOS010000105.1 coordinate 2,903, forward strand.
TTCCCCACACGGTCACGACGAACGATGGAGCCCACTAAATCAGCTTTCCAATCATCTATTGGGTCGTTACAACCATCTGGGAGCGGTGGAGGACATTGAGGAAGCAATCATCTATGGTAGAGAGGCACTCGAGCTGTGCCCAGAAGGGCACCCAAATCGTTCAACGTTGTTGAACAATGTGGCAGTCTGTTTCTCCTCTCGTCACAACCGGCATGGAGATATGACGGACCTCAATGAGGCCATCATCCTCGCGAGACAAGCCCTCGACCTTTTCCCGGCAGGGCACCTGCATCGATCAACATCGTTGGGCAATGTCGCGCTCTATCTCTCAATTCGTCACAACAGGCTCGGAGACATGACGGACCTCAACGAGGCCATCATCCTCGGCAGACAATCCCTCGGCCTTCGCCCGTCAGGACATCCGGATCGATCAACGTCGTTGGGCAGTGTTGCATTCTATCACTCCACTCGTCACAACCGGCTTGGAGATATGACGGACCTCAACGAGGCCATCATCCTCGGGAGACAAGCCCTCGACCTTTGCCCGTCAGGGCACCCTGGACGATCAACAACGTTGAACAATGTCTCAGGCTCTCTCTCCACTCGTTACGACCGGCTTGGAGATATGACGGACCTCAATGAGGCCATCATCCTTGGGAGACAAGCCCTTGACCTTTGCCTGTCAGGGCACCAGTATCGATCAACAATGTTGAACAATGTCGCAGGCTATCTCTCCACTCGTTACAACCGGCTGGGAGATATGACGGACCTCAATGAGGCCATCATCCTCGTGAGACAAGCTCTAGACCTTCGCCCCTCAGCGCACCCGGAACGATCAGTGTCGTTGGACAATGTCGCAAGCTGTCTCTTCATTCGTTACAAGCGGCTTGGAGATATGACGGACCTCAATGAGGCCATCATTCTCGTGAGACAAGCCCTAGACTTTCGCTCCTCAGGGCACCCGCATCGATCAACAACGTTGAACAATATCTCAGGCTATCTCTCCACTCGTTACATCCGGCTTGGAGATATGGCGGACCTCAATCAGGCCATCATCCTCGGGAGACAAGCGCTTGATCTTCACCCGTCAGGCCACCCGGATCGATCAACGTCGTTGGACAATGTCGCATGCTGCCTCTCCTCTCGTTACAACCGGCATGGAGATATGACAGACCTCAATTGGGCCATCATCCTCGGAAGACAAGCCCTCGACCTTCGCCCGCCAGGGAACCCTGATCGATCAACGGCGTTGAGTAATGTCGCAACCGATCTATGCGATCGTGGAGAAATGACGGACCTCAAGGAGGCCATCATCCTCGCGAGACAAGCCCTCGACCTCTGCCCACCTGACCATCCAGACCGATCATAGTCATTACTTAAACTTGCACATTGTGTCCGTGTTCGCTTCACCCAGTTGAACGAGTTGAAGGACAGAGAGGATCTATTCAGTCTCTACACCGAGTTGTCAAATATCTCACAAACACTCTCACCAAACGATCTCTCTGCAGCCAAGGAATGGATCACGGCAGCTGAGGATTTCCACCATCCCACAGTCCTTCTTGCATACCAAACATCTCTTCGACTACTTGTTCAGCATCTCGCCATTTTACCATCCCTACCCAATCGTCTTCAGAGCTTCAAAGACCTCGCTTCATCCCTAGCAATCAATGCCTTTTCCGCTTGTCTCCGCAATCAGCGTGCCAAAGTGGCAGTCGAGCTTCTCGAGCAAGGTCATGGTGTATTCTGGTCTCAGATTGCTCGTCTGCGTCCCCCTCTTCAAGATGTCATCGCGTCGGGCCAGGAAGGACAATCTCTTGCAAACCAGTTTACTCGACTCTCAATCCGCAATCACTCAAATTCGCAGATTACCCGGTCTCGCTCGATTCCTCCTCCCCGCTTCCTTCTCCGAACTCCAGCATGCTGCCAGTGGAGGTCCTGTGGTCATCGTGAATGCTAGCAAGTATACGTGCGATACACTCGTTGTCTTTTCCGACACAGATCCAGTTCATATCCCATTGAAAATCACCAAATCCCGTGTTCAGGACCTGTCATCGGAACTCCAATCTCTGACATTGCGTGCCAAAATAATGGACGTGAAGAATGATCTTGGTCGCTTCCTGCGTGACCTCTGGGATGAGGTTGTCTCTCCGATTGTAGACTTCCTGCAGACGACAGTTCCACCCTCACGCATCTGGTGGTGCCCAACTGCCGAGTTCTCTCTTCTACCGTTGCATGCTGCAGGTCCATATCGGGGGGCCCAACGGAATCTGTCACATTTGTACATCTGCTCTTATACTCCCACCCTCACCGCCCTTATTCGTGTTAGGCGGAATGCCCTATTGACGAAGTCCTCGGTAAATGAGAACCGCTTTCTCGCCGTAGGTCAAGCCAATGTCAATGGCCAGAGTGAACTCCATTCTGTTGCAAGCGAATTGGGCATCGTCGCTGAGTGTATGCAAGGTCTCGTGAAGCTCACGCGCCTCGAAGGTTCGGAATCGAGTGTATCTAGGGTCTCGGAGGAACTCAAGAAGAACGAGTGGGTTCACTTTGCTTGTCACGGTGTCCCAAATGAGGAAAACCCGTTTGAATCTGCGTTCGCCCTCCATGATAAAATAAATAGAGAACCTATTAAAGGGGTAATTAATAATAATGTTAACATATTTTTATATTTTGGTTTTGTTGTGTGTCTTATTGTTATTTCCTAAATGTAGTATTTTTCATAATTAGTTTGTAATTAAATTATATGTAATATTTTTAACTAATAAAAAAAACTAATAATTCTTTATTTAAAAATAAATCATTGTTTATTTAGGTAATAAAGAAAAGAATAAAGCTGAAATATAGATAACAATTAATCTAAATTCAGATATAATGTTAGTATCAAAGAATAAAGGTGCTGGTCCGTTTACGATATGGGATGCGAGTTGGAGCACCCGGAGTTTGCCTACCTCTCTGCGTGCCACACCACGGTTGGATACAAGGAGGGTCCAGACGAGGTAATCCATTTGGCGTCGGCGATGCAGTTTGCAGGGTTCCGGTCTGTGATTGGGACGATGTGGGCGGTGGACGATGCACACACGAACGAGATCACGACTAAATTTTACGAGAACATGTTGAATGGATGTGGTCGGCTGGATCACACTCGAGCGGCGTTGGCGCTGCAGAGGACAATGAACGCATTGGCTGGTATGGTTCCGCTTGATCAGCGCATTCTCTATGTACATATCGGTGCGTAGCGTACATCAGACCCGTGTCTTGTTTGTATCTTTGTATTCTTGGATCATATGTATTGGCCATGTCTTTTTGCACACACTGGCTACTCTTATCTGCGACCGATATCAAACGTGAATGTTTTGTTGTGTGGACATATTGAGCAGTTCTTAATGATGATGACCGTCCCATGGGCAATCTCGGTTTTGTGAGCGATTTACAGAGCTACCGATTCGTGCATGTGGGAAAGGTTCTCGAGCTATCGCCCATCTCTGGGTATGAGGGCCACTTGAACCTGTGCTCGGACAGACGGGGATGTTTTGTTGTCCAACGTTCAACTTTCGATGCTGCATTCAGCCAGAGTGGACGTGGTTCTTCGCCAGACATAGCAAGACATTCAATAGAATCTAGTACTGAGTGACCTCTCGATGACACCTGAGCTATCTCGCCACTAGACTCGGTGGATCGTTCCGTCGCGTCTCAACAACTGCGCCATGGGCATCCAGGAACCCACCTTTGAAATTGGTACCGCGAGGCTGGCTAATCGTAGCGGGCAACATTGCGTACTGGAAATGCAAGAAGCCGCCAAGTTATATATATAGTGCCATAACCTACTTTCTCGAGGATGACCGCCACGGCACCCCGATAATTGATGGGTGTGTTATATCCCGACTGACTGTTGTTGTCAGAAATTCGATTCAATTGCAGAACATGAAAAATTCCAATTCGACGCACGTGTTCTCCTGGAGTCTGCGTTGTACACGTACAAGAGGGAGTAAAGATCTCATCTGAAGGCATTTCCGGTAACCTACACCGGGGTAAAGACTGCACGAGCGAGGGCGCCGCTCGAAGCCAAGGTGAAGGCAAGAATGGGAGAGGAGCGACGGTGATGCGCGCGGACGAGGGCGGGCGGGTCAGTGAGCAAGCGAGGTTCGTGCCCGCACGTGTACGTCCGCATGGACACACAGGAGGGATGATGTAGGGAAGGCGAGGACGAGGGAAAACGAGTGAGGTAACGTGCGGCGACCGTCGTATACTCTCGTTATGCTGAGAGCATATGGCAGTCGTCGCACACCGTCTTCGAGTTGGATGCGGCGAGGGAGGTGACGCAGACGACTGGGGCACGGGCAGTTTCCACACGCTTCCTCGACGCGTTGAGGTGATGAGGGACGTGGGAGAACGAGGGCGACGGCGAGTGAGGGCAGGACAAGAAGACCCCAGAGCGACGGTGGGTCCATGTGCGTCAGGAACGTCGGACTCGGAGGACGAGTACGGGTGGCAGAGAGCGAACGACGACGTGACGAGAGAGAGGGTACCAACGACTCAGATCCGCTCCCGTGACAAATTTCTCGTTCATACACGCCACCTTTCATCTCTGTTCGATGTCGCTTCGAATTTCGTGGCGCCGCGAGCATCGCTTCTTCTGCTTCCGCTGACAGACTGTATGCGCGCGATACAAACAGTTAGTTTGTAGCCCTGCGAACCTGTAAATATACACCTGTAATCAAAAGATAACACACTCACGCCATGGATCGCTTCGCTGATCTCCTCGGACAGCATCCGGTACATTGGCGGCATCACTTGCACGCGCTCGGTATCTGGGCCAAACAGTTGGATGAGCAGTCGCTGGATGGTGTGATAATCGATGTTCACATTGACGTCGACGGTCTACAGGGAGATGCGTGACGATGCGGGCATGCGGAAAGAATACGCGTACTTGTATTCGGGACCGTCGCCGTACATGATGATGGACGATCCGGGAGTCGGAACGTGGATATCTGCGCCATGATCTTGTAACACAACAACCCATCACAGCGCTCACAAACGTACACGGTTCAAGTACTTGACCGTTGCCAGTGAGCGGGCTCTGCTTACATAAGGCGCGGGAACCCCGAACGACGTCGCACACAATGGCCACGGCGACAACCACACCATAGTCAAAGATGGAAAACTTCTCAACGAGTCCCTGGAAGGAGTGGGTAGTATGGATGGTGCATTTATGTGGGGCTGAGTCGTCGAGGGTGTAGTTTTCGGAGGTGGGTATCCAGATTTCATGGGTAGAAAGAGTTGAGAACTCACTAGCTCGCCGCACTCGTCAGCTGTTGCAAACCGCACGTCACTTTGACGCTGGAGGCGAACGGACGGGGATCTACGTTCCCTGCGCTCATCATTTCGAGCATCAAACTCTGTTGGCGGCACACAATTCGTGATCATTAGGTGAGACCGCATGTTCCTATGCTCATTATTTTTAACCGACAACGAATAGAAAGACGACTGGTAATCGAAAGTCTTCATGTTCGTGCACGAATGCACCTCCATCCTCGCGACGCCAGCGACCCTCCCTCCCTCGCCCCCAGTCTATTCCTCCTTGCTGCCCAAATCACCTTCGAATGTGGCTTTGGGTTCGAAAACCTGGCGTGAGGCCTGTATGTCCAAGCGTTTTCGGTGTACGAAGACTCGACTTCGGAGAGCCGAGCACAGCTGGCTGCGATCAAGTTGATCATTGGGACGTTGCAGGGTGCAAAGGTATTCGAGGCGGACGGGTACGACACGCTGATCACCCGGCCAAGGTTGCGTTGCATGGGACAAGTTGAAGAAGCTGCATCAGGCGACGGCGGTACATGCTGTAAGTCATTTATGGTGGCAGGAGGCAGCGGTGGTGGTGGAAGGGGAGGGGGAGGGGGAGGGAGATTGAAGGCAAGGAAGGAGGCAAGGAAAAGGGGAGGGTGCCAAGGCGGTGAGTTTCAGTTTGCACGTTCGCGCTGTCGATCGTGCCACGTTCTTAGTACCCACACCAGGACAGCAAACGCGTATTCGAATGTCTGCAAAAGTCGTTACGGATCGCGCATTCAGCAACGGAGGACATCGTCACTGTTCAGACATACTGTGATAGACTGGATGAATATCCGTTTTACTTTGATCGTGGGGCACTTGCTGTGCGTACTCTACACTCTACATTCTCTTGATGCTGACGAGTTCCCGACACTGTCGCAGGTCGCTCCAAAGTTCATCTCGCTCGTGGAACTCATCACAACATCTATCGACACCATCACCTCACCCTCGCCTTCAGCTTCGTACCTCCACCCTTCACAACGAATCGAAGGTGTCGCACCTCCGGACATGATCCAGCGACATTTCCGGAACACACTCAAGTACATCCATTCAAAGAAGACGTCGGAGAATCCGGGTCGGTATGACGAGGTGGAAGTCGTTGGGGATCACGCGCTAGCGATTCCTGGTACGTATAGACGCTGGGTGGATGCAGTGGTTTGTCGATTTCGATCTGTCGATACCGTTTTTTTGTCGTCGTTTTAGCCAAGGCCCTTTGGAACTGATTACGTCGAAGTGCTGTGAGGAGTAGTCTCGTACTTAGCCAGTCTCAGACTGGACGTGCTGGAGACAGCTTTCACGTCAGCTGGGTTTCAAATTTGCGCTTCAGAAACCCCTCCCGCCCGCAACGCTGAGGAGTCCTTCTAAGAATCTTTGCCAGGTCCTACCTTGGGCTGTGCGAACAGCCTCATGGCAGAACTCATTCAATAACGGTGCTGTGCTAACCACTGGGAACAATGCGGGAAAAAGAGTTACAGGCTACTAGTACCCCAAGTCATTGCGGCGTTGAAGGCGCCAAGATTCTCATTTTCTTCTTTCCACTCTCCAGTGCCTTGCCCCTCACCGTCCTAACTCTCCGTGAAACATGATGGAATCAAAAGGTGCTTATTTCAATGTTTTGTTGAGAAGATCCTCAGTGAAATGGTATTCCCGTTAGCCAAAAGTCACAAGGGGTCCGAGCTTCTTTCCACCAGGCATGAGAGAGAGGGCCAGAGGGACTCGATTAGAAAGGCGACTGATTCAGTCGATCAGATACTTGCACAAGCGGAGTCAACATTCGCCAAGTTTGAGGAAGGGGATGGGACGGGCCACATTAGCAAGGCAATCGTCCTTGATCGCCAAGCACTAAATCTTTGCCCACCCGGTCAAGACGAGCGATGGGGCTCACTCAATCAGCTTGCCGGTCATCTATGGGGTCGTTACAACCATCTAGGAGCCGTGGAGGACATTGAGGAAGCAGTCATTCATGGTAGAGAGGCACTGGAGCTTTGCCCCGAAGGGCACCCAAATCGTTCAACGTCGTTGTGCAATGTCGCACTCTATCTCTCCTATCGTTACGACCAGCTCGGAGATATGACAGACCTCAATAAGGCCATCATCCTCGGGAGACAAGCCTTCGATCTTTGTCCGTCAGGGCACCCGGATCGATCAATGTCGTTGAACAATGTCGCAGCCTATCTTTCCACTCGTTACGACCGTCTTGGAGATATGACAGACCTCAATGAGGCCATCATCCTCGGGAGACAAGCCCTAGACCTTCGCCCGTCAGGGCACCCACATAGACCAATGTCGTTGATCAATGTCGCAAAATATCTCTCCACTCGTTATGACCAGCTTGGAGACACGACGGATCTCAATGAGGCCATCATCCTGGGGAGACAATCCCTCGACCTTCGCCCATCAGGGCACCCGGATCGATCAATGTCGTCGAACAATGTCGCAGCCTATCTCTCCACCCGTTACGGCCGGCTGGGAGACATGACGGACCTCAATGAGGCCATCATCCTCGGGAAACAAGCCCTCGACCTTCGCCCGTCAGGGCACCCACATCGATCAATGTCGTTGATCAATGTCGCAGCCTATCTCTCCACTCGTTATGACCGTCTTGGAGATATGACGGACCTCAATGAGGCCATCACCATCGGCAGACAAGCCCTCGACCTTTGCCCGTCAGGGCACCCACATCGATCAGTGTCGTTGAACAATGTCGCACACTATTTCTCCACTCGTTACCACCGGCTTGGAGACATGACAGATCTCAATGAGGCCATCATCCTCGGGACACAAGCCCTCGACCTTCGCCCGTCAGAACGCCCGGATCGATCAATGTCGTTGAACAATGTCGCAGGCTATCTCTCCACTCGTTACGACCGTCTTGGAGACATGACGGACCTCAATGAGGCCATCATCCTCGGGAGACAAGCCCTCGACCTTTGCCCGTCAGGGCACCCACATCGATCAATGTCGTTGAACAATGTCGCACACTATTTCTCCACTCGTTACGACCGTCTTGGAGACATGACGGATCTCAATGAGGCCATCATCCTCGGGAGACAAGCCCTCGACCTCCGCCCGTCAGGGCACCCGGATCGACCAACGTCATTGATCAATGTCGCACTCTATCTCTCCACTCGTTACGGCCGGCTGGGAGACATGACGGACCTCAATGCGGCCATCATCCTCGGGAGACAAGCCCTCGACCATTTCCCGTCAGGGCACCCACATCGACCAACGTCGTTGAACAATGTCGCACTCTATCTCTCCACTCGTTACGACCGGCTTGGAGACATGACGGATCTCAATGAGGCCATCATCCTGGGGAGACAATCCCTCGACCTTCGCCCGTCAGGGCACCCGGATCGACGAATGTCGTTGATCAATGTCGCAAAATATCTCTCTACTCGTTACGACCGGCTTGGAGACATGACGGATCTCAATGAGGCACTCATCCTCGGGAGACAATCCCTCGACCTTTGCCCGTCAGGGCACCCACATCGATCAATGTCGTTGAACAATGTCGCACACTATTTTTCCACTCGTTACCACCGGCTTGGAGACCTGACGGATCTCAATGAGGCCATCATCCTCGGGAGACAAGCCCTCGACCTTCGCCCATCAGGGCACCCATATCGATCAATGTCGTTGAACAATATCGCACTCTATCTTTCCACTCGTTACGACCAGCTTGGAGACATGACGGACCTCAATGAGGCCATCATCCTCGGGAGACAAGCCCTCGACCTTTACCCGGCAGGGCACCCGGATCGATCAACATCGTTGAATAATGTTGCAAATTATCTTTCCACTCGTTACGTCCGGCTTGGAGATGGGACAGACCTCAATGAGGCCATCATCCTTGCGAGACAAGCCCTCGACCTTTGCCCACCTGGCCATCTCGGCCGATCACGGTCATTATGTATCCATGCACATTGTCTCCGTGTCCGGTTCACCCAGTCGAGAGAGCTGAAGGACAAAGAGGATCTATTCAGTCTCTACACCGAGTTATCAAATATCTCACAAACACTCTCACCGGTCGATCTTTCTGCAGCCAAGCAATGGATCACCGAAGCTGAGGATTTTCACCACCCCACAGTCCTTCTCGCATACGAAACATCTCTCCGACTACTTGTTCAACATCTCGCCATTTTACCATCCCTACCCAACAATCTCCACACTTTCAAACACCTCGCCTCATCCCTAGCAATCGATGCTTTCTCCGCTTGTCTCCGCGATCGACGTGCCTCAAAAGCGGTCGAGCTGCTGGAGCAAGGTCGCGGTGTGTTCTGGACCCAGATTTCTCGTCTCCGTTCCCCTCTTCAAGATGTTATCGCCTCGGGAAAGGAAGGACAATCTCTTGCAGAGAAGTTTACTCGACTCTCATCAGAAATACACGATACAATTCATTCACAAGGTCCAGAGCAGCACAACAAGTTGTGCAGTCTTAATGTTGATCTTCAATCTGCAATCACTCAAATTCGCGCATTACCCGGTCTCTCCAGATTCCTTCTCTCCTCTTCCTTCTCCGAACTCCAGCACGCTGCCAGCGGGGGACCTGTGATCATCGTGAATGCTAGCCAGTATACGTGCGATGCACTCGTTGTCTTTTCCGACACAGATCCGGTCCATATCCCATTGAAAATCACCAAATCCCGTGTTCAGGACCTGTCATCGGACCTCCAATCTCTGACGTTGGATGCAAAGACAATGGATGTGGGGAGAGGTCTTGCTCGCTTCCTGAGAATCCTTTGGGACCAGGTCGTCTTGCCTATCGCTGATTTTCTTCAGACAACAGTTCCACCTGGCTCACGTATCTGGTGGTGTCCCACTGCCGAGTTCAGCCTCCTGCCATTACACGCGGCTAATCCGTATCGGAACGGCCAAAGGAGTTTTTCCCATTTGTACATCTCGTCTTACACTCCCACGCTGACTGCCCTCATCCGTGCGAGACGCAATCATCCATCGGCAACGACTGCGATACACGAAGAGAAATTCTTCCTTGCTGTGGGTCAGGCAAACGCGAGAGGCGAAAGCGAACTTTTTTCGGTTGGCAGCGAGCTGGCTATCATCGCTGAGCGCATTCAAGGTCTCGCCACGTTCACGCGCCTTGATGGTCCCCAATCGAGTGTGTCGCAAGTCTCGAAGGAGCTGAGGACGAGCGAGTGGGTTCACTTTGCCTGTCACGGTATCCCAAACAGGAAGCAACCCTTTGAATCCGCATTTGGTCTCTACGATGGCCGGTTTACCGTGGAACAAATCATGGGATGCAAGTTAGAGAACGCGGAGTTTGCCTACCTGTCTGCTTGTCATACGACGGTCGGAGATGAGGAGAGTCCAGACGAGGTAATCCACCTGGCGTCGGCGATGCAGTTTGCAGGGTTCCGGTCTGTGATTGGGACGATGTGGGCTGTGGACGATGCAGAAACGAACAAGATCACGACTAAATTTTACGAGAATATGTTGAATGGATGTGGTCGGCTGGATCACACACGAGCGGCGTGGGCGCTACAGAGGACGGTGAACTCATTGGTCGATATTGTTCCGCTCGATCAACGGATTCTGTATGTACATATCGGTGCCTAATCCATTCACTGCAGTTTGTATGGTAGACTGCGTGAGCGAGGGCGCCGCTCGAGGCTAAGATGGAGGCAAGAATGGGAACTATGGACTTAGAGAGAATCTGTACCCTGAGTTGTCACTATATATGGTATGTCTTGAGCCATGGTAAGAACGCTCACCTCCGCGTAACGAGGCGTTCGCGTGCGTGCGCATATGCTCGCACTTTTCCGCAGACGCGCCGTCGCTGCCGTGCGATGTTGGAAATTACGAGGACAGGTGCATGAAGAGAGCGTGGGTCGACGTATGTGCATGCGCGTTTGTCTACTCGGTCCCTGTGTTCGCCGTCGTGGGAGCGCAATCAGACCTACATACCTCCTTGTACATGCGTGTCGTGGGTGACGGTAGGCAAGCAAGCGCGTCACGAGCGACGGTGATGTGCGAGGACGAAGGTGGGAACGGGCGAGGGCGGCCAGGTCAGTGAGCAAGCGAGGTGCACCCGCACGCGTACGTCCACGGAGGGGTGATGTAGGGAATACGAGGACGATGGCAAACGAAGGAGGTAACGACGTACGCGGCCGTCGTATACTCTCGTTGTGCCGAGAGCATACGGCAGTTGTCGCCCGCCGTCTTGGATGAGGCGAGGGATGACAAGAGCACGCTGTCCTGGACACGTTGATGTGAGGATGGACGAGGTGGGAGAACGAGCGAGGGCGGGTGCGGGTGCGGGTGCGTCGCAAGCAGCGGGACGGAGGGTCAGTGTATGGCACTCTATGCAGACGTGAATAGATGAAACTGTTGGGCAAGGACACTGCCAAGGAGTGAGCCGGGCGTCACTTTGCTTCTCCTGTCCTGTCCTGCGCCACACTCGATCGTGATCAGATCCGCAAGAGGACCAAATAGTAGTTTATAATACGACACCTCATCACAGGTGACAGCGTGCAAAGTTACGCCCCCAGTGAATTTATTGTCCAGCCACGGTTGCTGCCACGTATACTCTGCTTGCTTACAAAAGGCCCTGGGTGAAGGTTCGAGTCACTATTATCCCCCGAACAACGTCGAACACGATGGCCACGACGACATCGACGGCGACGGCGACAACCACAACCACAACCACAACCACGGGAAAACTACTCAGCGACTGGAAACCGTAAAAATCCAGGTCGGTTAAATGAAGCGTCATCTCGTGCGTCCTCGGCGCCGGCAGCACCGAATTCGCCCTCGGAGCCATCATCGCTGACGACCTTATTGCAGGACAACGACAAGATCATGGACGTGCTGAAGAGCGCCAGTCTCATGCTCGCCGAACTGCGCACGTCGTCACCCTCACCGAAGCAATATTATGAGCTCTGCAAGTACACGCGTCCAGCTCTAAGACTCGAGTTCCTCTGACGCAAGACTTGGCCATCTTCGACGCCCTCCGACATCTCTCAAACTACCTCTATGACGCCCACACGCAGCCCAGACACCATCTTGCAGATCTCTACGAACCAGTCGAATACGCTGGAAACATATACCCTCGGCTCTACCTCATAATCACCGTCGGGTCCATGTGCATGTCTATCGCTGACGCATTCACACGTCAAGGAAATCATGGAGGACATGATGAAAATGAGCAGAGGCGTGTCGAACCCCATACGTGGACTCTTTCTACGACACTATCTCAGCGGGATCACCTACCCGTTGGGACCGATTCCGGGTGAGTTCATGTCGGGTTGCGTCATCCGTTTGCTGACCCAGCCTAGTCTCAAAGGGTTCCTGCAAGACTCTATCGCGTTCGTGCTCACGAATTTCATAGAGATGAACAAGCTCTGGGTTCGTCTCCAGCACCAAGGTCACTCGCGCGACCGCGAGAAACGCGAGATGGAACGTCGCGAACTCCGCATCCTCGTCGGCACCAACCTCATCCGTCTCTCCCAACTCGACGGCGTCGATCTGGAAATGTACCAAAAGAGCATACTTCCAGCTATACTGGAACAAGTCGTCAACTGCAAGGACGTCATCGCACAGGAATATCTTATGGAAGTCGTCATCCAGGTTATTGTCTACGTATATGCTTTCCTGAAACTGATTAACGACTTCTGTAGGTATTCACGGACGAATTTCATCTCCATTCTCTCGGACCGTTTTTATCCGCCACCGTTCAGCTGCACCCGAAAGTCAACATCAAATTGATCGTCATCGCGCTCATCGACAGACTGGCGGCATATGCCGCCCGCAAGGCGGAGACCGAAGACCCAGAGGAGACGAAGAAGCAGGAAGAAGGTGCCGCCAAGCGACTAGCGGAAAAGGTCAGGTTGGCAACAGACAGGGCTAATCATGCTTACAATCAACCGGACGCCGAAAAGGTCAAGGGGGTAGATGCTTGGGATAGCGCGGTGGAAGAGTCGGAGAAGAACATCGGACCGCACGTCGGCCCTGGGACTTTGAGGCTGGAGGTGAACAAATGCGATATACGTTCCCTGCACTCATCACTTCGAGCATCAAGCTCTGTCGACGGTACAAGATTCGTGAACATTTGGTGAGATCGCACTTTCCTGTACACATTATTTTTAACCTCGACAACGAATAGGAAAGCGGCTGGAAATGGAAAGTGACCACGATCTTCAAGTTCGTGCGCGCATGCACCTCCATTCTCGCGACACAAGTCGACTATCCCTCCGGCTCTTCCTCCTCGCCGCTCAAATCGCATCCGAATGGGGCTCTGGTTTCTGGCGTACGACCTGTACGTCCAAGCGTTTTCGGTGTACAAAGATTCGATTTCGGAGAGCCGGGCGCAGTTGGCTGCGATCACGTTGATCATTGGGACGTTGCAGGGAGCAAAGGTATTCGAGGTGGACGGGTATGACACGCTGATCACTAAGGTTGCGTTGCATGGGGCCAAGTTGAAGTTATTGAAGAATCCACATCGGTGTATGCTGCAAGTCATTTGTGGTGGCAGGAGGCAGCGATGGAAGTGGAAGGCGAGGGGGAGGGAGTGGAAGGGGAAGGCAAGGAGGGGGGCAAGGAACAGGAGGATGGGGAGGGTGCCAAGGCGGTGAGTCCCAGTCTGCGCGTTTGCGCTGTCGATCGTGACTGACGTATTGTTCACATTCTTAGTACCCACATAAGGACATCAAATGGGTGCAGGAATGATTGCCGAAGTCGTTACGGATCGCGCATTCGGCGACAGAGGAAATCGTTACTATTCAGATGTACTGTGACACGCTCGATCAATATTTGTATTACTTTGAATGCGGGGCACTTGCTGTGCGTATCTCTTCACTCTACTCTCTTGATATTGACGAGTTTCCGACATTGTCGCAGGTCGCTCCAAAATTTATTGGCTCGCTCGTAGAGCTTATCACAACCTCTATCGACACCATCACCTCACCCTCGTCTTCAGCTTCGTACCTCCACCCTTCGCAACGGATCGAAGGTGTCGCGTCTCCGGACGATTACGTCAAGCTGTGAGGAGTCCTTTGCAAGGTCCTACCTTGGGCTGTGCGAACAGCCTCATGGCAGTACTTATTCAATGACGGCGCTGTGCCAACGACTGGGAATTAATTTAAACTACGCGGAAAAACTCGCAGGCTGCCCCAAGTCATTGCGACGCTGAAGGCGGCAAGATTCTCATTTTCTTCTTTCCACTGCCCAGTACCAACCTTCAGTGAAACAAGATGATATCAAAAGGTGCATATTTCACTGTGCTGTCGAGAAGAGCCACAGTGAAATGACATTCACGTCAGCCAAGCAGTGGTGGTCTCGGAGAGAGTCTCGTTTTACCAAGCATGAGAAAGAGGGCCAGAGGGACTCGGTTGGGGAGGCGACTGTTTCAGTCGATCAAATACTTGCACAAGCGCAGTCAGCATTCGCCAAGTTTAATCAAGGGGACGGGACGGACCACATTAGCGAGGCAATCGTCCTTGATCACCAAGCACTGGATCGTTGCCCACCTGGTCACCGCCAGCGATGGACCCCACTCAGTCAGCTTGCCGGTCATCTGTGGGGTCGATACAACCATCTAGGAGCGGTGGAGGACATTGAGGAAGCAGTTATCTATAGTAGAGAGGCACTGGAGCTTTGCTCAGCGAGGCACCCCAGGCGAAATCGATCAACGTCGTTGAACAATGTCGCACACTGTCTTCGGGAGACAAGCCCTAGACCTTCGCCCATCAGGGCACCTGGATAGATCATCGTCATTGAACAGTGTCGCAGCCTGTCTCTCCTCTCGTTACGACCGGCTTGGAGACATGACGGACCTCAATGAGGCCATCATCCTCGGGAGACAAGCCCTCGACCTTCACCCATCAGGGCACCCGGATCGATCTGTCGTTGAACAATGTCGCACTCTATTTCCTACTCGTTACAACCGGCTTGGAGACATGACGGACCTCAATGAGGCCATCATCCTCGGGAGACAAGCCCTCGACCTTCGCCCGTCAGGGCACCCGCATCGTTCAACGTCGTTGGGCAATGTCGCAGGCTATCTCTCCACTCGTTACGACAGGCTTGGAGACATGATGGACCTCAATGAGGCCATCATCCTCGGGAGACAAGCCCTCGCCCTTCAACCGTCAAGACACCCGCATCGATCATCGCCGTTGAACAATGTCGCAGTCTATCTCTCCAACCGTTATAAGCGGCTTGGAGACATGACGGATCTCAATGAGGCCGTCATCCTCGGGAGACAAGCCCTAAAACTTTGCCCATCAGGACATCCACATCGATCAAGGTCGTTGACCAATGTCGCACTCTATCTCTCCACTCGTTACGACCGGCTTGGAGACATGACGGACCTCAATGAGGCCATCATCCTCGGGAGACAAGCCCTCGACCTTTGCCTATCAGGGCACCCACATCGATCAATGTCGTTGAACAATGTCGCAGGCTATCTCTCCACTTGTTACGACCGTCTTAGAGATATGACGGACCTCAATGAGGCCATCATCCTCGGGAGACAAGCCCTAGACCTTTGCCCATCTGGCCATCCTCGCCGATCATGGTCATTACTTAAACTTGCATATTGTCTCCGTGTTCGCTTTACCCAGTCAAACGATTTGAAGGACAGAGAGGATCTATTTGGTCTCTACACGGAGTTTTCAACTATCTCGCAAACACTTTCACCAGAAGATCTCTCTGCAGCGAAGCAGTGGATCACGGCAGCTGAGGATTTCCACCATCCCACAGTCCTTCTCGCATATGAAACATCACTTCGACTACTTGTCCAGCATCTTGCCATTTTACCACCCCTACCCAACAATCTCCACATTTTCAAGAACCTCGCTTCATCCCTCGCAATTGATTCCTTTTGCGCCTGCCTCCGTGCTGACCGTGCAAAAACGGCAGTTGAGCTTCTCGAACAAGGTCGCGGTGTATTCTGGAACCAGATCGCTCGCCTCCGTTCCCCTCTTGAAGATGTCATTGTTTCGGGCCAGGAAGGACAGTCCCTTGCAGACGAGTTTACTCGACTCTCATTAGAAATCCATGATACAATTCATTCACAAGGTCCAGATCAACACAACAAGCTGTGCGGTCTTAATGTTGATCTCCAATCTGCAATCACCCAAAATTCGCACATTGCCCGGTCTCGCTCGATTCCTCCTCCCCTCTTCCTTCTCCGAACTCCAGCATTCTGCCAGTGAGGGACCTGTGATGATCGTGAATGCTAGCAAGTATACGTGCGATGCACTCGTTGTCTTTTCCAACAGAGATCCGGTTCATATCCCATTGAAGATCACGCGATCCCGTGTTCAGGACCTGTCGTCAAAGCTCCAATCTCTGACGTTGGCTGTAAAGACAATAGATATGGGGAGAGATCTTGCTCACTTCCTGAGAATCCTTTGGGACGAGGTCGTCTCGCCTATCGCTGATTTTCTTCAGACAGCAGTTCCACCTGGCTCACGCATCTGGTGGTGTCCCACTGCCGAGTTCAGCCTTCTGCCATTGCACGCAGCCCATCCGTATCGGAACGGCCAAAGGGGTTTTTCCCATTTGTACATCTCCTCTTACACTCCCACGCTGACTGCCCTCATCCGTGCGAGACGGAATCATCCCTCGGCGACGACTTTGATACACGAGGAGAAATCTTTCCTTACTGTGGGTCAGGCAAATGCCGAAGGCGAAAGCGAACTTTTCTCGGTTGGCAGCGAGCTGACCGTTATCGCTGAGCGCATTCAGGGTCTCGCCACGTTCACGCGCCTTGATGGTCCCCAATCGAGTATGTCCCAAGTCTCGAAGGAGCTGAAGACGAGCGAGTGGGTTCACTTTGCCTGCCACGGTATCCCAAACAGGAAGCAACCCTTTGAATCCGCATTTGGTCTCTACGATGGCCGGTTGACCGTGGAACAAATCATGGGATGCAAGTTAGATCACGCGGAGTTTGCCTACCTGTCTGCTTGTCATACGACGGTCGGAGATGAGGAGAGTCCAGACGAGGTAATCCACCTGGCGTCGGCGATGCAGTTTGCAGGGTTCCGATCTGTGATTGGGACGATGTGGGCGGTGGACGATACAGAAACGAACAAGATCACGACTAAATTTTACGAGAATATGTTAGATGGATGTGGTCGGCTGGATCACACACGAGCGGCGTTGGCGTTGCAGAGGACGATGAACTCATTGGTTGGTATTGTCCCGCTCGATCAACGAATTCTGTATGTACATATCGGTGCATAGTCTATGTCACTGGGTTTGTATCCTGGTATGGTTCCCTCGTACTTATGTATTTCATGTGTATACATCTACAAATCTTGGATGGATGTGGTCGGCTGGATCACACTCGAGCAGCGTTGGCGCTGCAGAGGATGATGGACTCATTGGCTGAACAGTGGATTCTATATCGGTGCCTAGTCCGTGTTATCGTATCTATTTAATGTGTCTCTTCGTATATGTTCGCTATTTGCGATCACTATTGAACGTGTAAATGTCGGGTGATGTCGCAGACTGATTTTTTTGAACAGTCTGACGATCCTGGGCTTCGCGTGCGGCGTAGAGTAGCATTCGTGTATGTGGGAGGAGCTGTTGGGCCATCGTCAATGTCTCGCTCCCATTGGGCCTGCCTCTTTGATTGTGAGGGTCAGGTCGGGGGATGGGATGGGAACGGTTTCGAACCTACGAGGGGCCCACCATTATCTTGTTGTTCAAGTTCTGACGCCGCATCATGCGGTGAATTAGCCAGTAAACGCGATTCCTCGCCAGGCATAAGTATTAGGGCATTTATAGTACTCACCACGGACCAAATCATTGAGGATAGTGGGGCTCCCGGGTTTCTGTAAATGACCTCTCTCGATCGAGATGGAACCTGAGACCTGAGAGATCTCGCCATCAGAGTCGGCGGATCGTCTAGGTATGGATTGCCATGCTAACTCGACCGTAGTCTAACCCAGATTTCTGTGTCATCTGAGGCATCGGTGATCAGAAACAGAGTCACGGGCGCATGTCTTGAAATGAGTACCTTGAGTATGCCCGACATTCAGGTGTTCGTCCCGAGAACATCACGTGAAAGTGGTGCGTGCGTACAATGCAAACGAGAGCCACCGAGTTGTGGATGCTAATAAGTTATGTAGTCACCGACTTGCTTGCTCGAGGATGGTCGCCGCGGGACTCGTGGATCCATGCGTTGCATCGTGACTGACTGTTTTCGTCGGAATTTCGGTATGGTTGCCGAACATGCAGAATATCAATTTCATGTACGTGTTCCCCCGGAGTCTGTGTTGTACAAGTACTTGTAGAGAGCTGAAGGTATTTCCGGTAATATTTAAACCTACACCGAGGTAAAGACTGCGCGAGCGAGGGCGCTGCTCGAAGCCATGATGGAGGCAAGAATGGGAGCGGAGCGACGGCGATGTGCGTGAACGAGGGCGGGCGGGTCAGGGAGCAAGCGAGGTGGTTCGCGCCCGCACGCGTACGTCCGCATGGACACACAGGAGGGGTGATGTAGGGAAGGCAAGGACGAGGGCAAACGAGTGAGGTAACGACGTGCGGCGACCGTCGTATACTCTCGTTATGCTGAGAGCATACGGCAGTCGTCGCACACCGTCTTCAAGTTGGATGCGGCGAGGGTGTGACGCAGGCGACTGGGGCACGGGCAGTTGCTACACGCCTTCCTCGACGCGTTGAGGTGATGAGGGATCTGGGAGAACGAGGGAGGGCGACGGCGAGTGAGGGCGGGACAGGAAGATCGCAGAGCGACGGTGGGTCCGTGTGTGTCAGGAAGGTCGGACTCGGAGGACGAGTACGGGTGGCAGAGAGCGAACGACGGCGTGGCGAGAGAGAGAGGGTACCGCTCCCGTGACAGATTTCTTCGTTCATACACGCCACCCTTCGTCTCTGTTCGATGTCGCTTCGAATTTCGTTGCGCCGCGAGCATCGCTTCTTCTTCTTCCGCTGACAGACTGTATGCGCGCGATACAAACAGGTACAGTAGTCTGTAGCCCTACGAATCGGTAGTTATACACCTGTAATCCAAAGAGAACACACTCACGTATTGTATCGCTTCGCCGATCTCCTCGGATAGCATCCGTTACTTTGGCGGGATCACTTGCACGCGCTCGGTATCTGGGCCAAACAGTTAGATGAACAGTCGCTGGATGGTGTGATAATCGATGTTCGCATTGACGTCGACGGTCTACAGGGAGATGCGTGACGATGCGGGCATGCGGAGAGAATATGCGTACTTGTATTCGGGACCGTCGCCGTACATGATGATGGACGGTCGGAACGTGGATATCTGCGCCATGATCTTATAACACAACGACGCTCACAAACTTGTAACCGTTGAGCGGGCTATGCTTACGTAAGGCGCGGGGGCACACAAGACAACCACCACTGTCACCATAGTCAAAGAAGGAAAACTTCTCAGCGAGTCCCTGGAAGGAGTGGGTAGCATGGATGGTGCATTTATGTGGGGCTGAGTCGTTGAGGGTATACTTTGAGGTGGCCCCAAAATTCATCGTGGAACTCGTGGAACTCATCACGTCCCGATCGACACCATCACCTCTCCTTCGTCTTCTGCTTCGTACCTGCACCCGTCACAACGAATCGAAGGTGTCGTGTCTCCGGACATGTCCGGCGACATTCCCAGAACACACTCAAGTATATACATCTAAGAAGACAGGAGAATCCGAGGCGGTATAAAGAGGTGGAAGTCGTTGGGGCGTTTTTGAAGATGGGGATTACGCGGTAGCGGTTGCTGGGTACGTATAGAGGGTGGAGTCGATTTTAATCTCTCGATACCGATTTTTTGGTCGTGGTCGTCGTTTTAGCCAAGGCCTTTTTGAGCTGATTAACATAAAAGTGCTGCGAGGAGTCCTGTACAAACAGCCTCCTGGCAGTACTCATTCGGTGACGGTGCTGTGCAAACGAACAACGCGGAAGAAACGAGGCTGCCCCAAGTCATTCCGGCGAAGTCGCCAACATTCTCACATTCTTGTTTCCAGTGCCCTCCCCATCACCGTCTCAACCTTCACTAAAAAAAAAAGATGAAATCGAAAGGTGCTTATTTCACTGTTTTCTGTGCGAGAAGAGCCTCAGTGAAATGTCATTCACGTCAGCCAAAAAGGGGTCCGAGCTTCCTTACACCGAGCATGAGAAAGGGGGCCGGAGGGACTCAATTGGAGACTCGGAGGCGACTGTTTCAGTCGATCAGATACTTGCACAAGCGAAGTCAACATTCGCCAAGTTTGAGCAAGGGGACGGGACGGACCACATTAGCGAGGCAATCGTCCTAGATCGCCAAGCACTGGACCGTTGCCCACCCGGTCACGACGAACGATGGGGCTCACTAACTCAGCTTAGTGATCATCTCTGGGGTCGTTACAACCATCTAGGAGCGATGGAGGACATCGAAGAAGCAGTTATATATGGCAGAGAGGCACTGGAGCTTTGCTCAGGAAGGCACCCAAATCGATCCACGTCGTTGAGCAATGTCGCACTCTATCTCTCCGATCGTTACGACCAACTTGGAGATATGACGGACCTCAATGAGGCCATCAGCCTCGCCAGACAAGCCCTCGCCTTTCGCCCGTCAGGGCACCCGGATCGATCAACGTCGTTGAACGATGTCGCACTCTATCTCTCCACTCGTTACAACCGAGTTGGAGATATGACGGACCTTAATGAGGCCATCATCCTCGGCAGACAAGCCCTCGATCTTCGCCCGTTAGGGCATCCGGATCGATCAACGTCGTTGAACAATGTCGCACTCTATCTCTCCACTCGTTACCACCAGCTTGGAGATATGACGGACCTCAATGACGCCATAATCCTCGGAAGACAAGCCCTCGACCTTTGCCCGTCAGGGCACCCTGGTCGATCAACATCGTTGAGCAATGTCGCACTCTATCTCTCCACTCGTTACAAGCGGCTTGGAGATATAACCGACCTCAATGACGCCATCATCCTCGGCAGACAAGACCTCGACCTTTGTCCATCAGGGCACCCCGGTCGATCAACATCCTTGAACAATGTCGCACTCTATCTCTCTGCTCGTTACAACCGGGTTGGAGATATGACGGACCTCAATGAGGCCATCATCCTTGGGAGACAAGCCCTCGACCTTCACCCGTCAGGGCACCCGGGACGATCGACGTCGTTAGGCAATATCGCAACCTATCTATGCGATCGTGGAGAAATGGCGGACCTCAATGAGGCCATCGTCCTCGCGAAACAAGCTCTCGACCTTTGCCCACCCGGCCATCCTGACCGATCATGGTCATTACGTCAACTTGCACGTTGTCTCCGTGTTCGCTTCACCCAGTCGAACGAGTTGAAGGACAGAGAGGATCTATTCAGTCTCTACACCGAGTTGTCAAACATCTCTCAAACACTCTCGCCAGACGATCTCTCCGCTGCCAAGCAATGGATCACGGAAGCTGAGAATTTCCGCCATCCGACAGTCCTTCTCGCGTACGAAACATCTCTTCGACTACTTGTTCAGCATCTCGCCACTTTGCCATCCCTACCCCAACATCTCCAGAGTTTCAAAGACCTCGCCTCATCCCTGGCAATCGATGCTTTTTCTGCTTGTCTGCGCGATCACCAAGCAAAACAAGCGATCGAACTGCTGGAACAAGGTCGCGGTGTATTCTGGACTCAGATTGCTCGTCTGCGTTCTCCTCTCGCAGATGTCATCGCATCAGGCCAGGAAGGACAATCCCTTGCAGACGAGTTTACTCGACTGTCATCAGAGATACACGATACAATTCACACACAAGGTCCAGATCAGCACGACAAGCTGTGCGGTCTTAATATTGATCTGCAATCCGCAATCACAAACATTCGCAAATTACCCGGCCTCGCTCGATTCCTCCTCCCCGCTTCCTTCTCCGAACTCCAACACGCTGCTAGTGGCGGTCCTGTGATCATCGTGAATGCTAGCAAGTATACGTGCGATGCACTCGTTGTCTTTTCCGACACAGATCCGGTTCACATGCCATTGAAAATCACGAAATCCCGCGTTCAGGACCTGTCGTCGGAGCTTCGATCTTTGACATTGCGTGCCAAAATAATGGACGTGAAGAATGATCTTGGCTGCCTCCTGCGTGACCTCTGGGATGAAGTTGTGTCCCCAATTGTAGATTTCCTGCAGACGACAGTTCCACCTCGCTCACGTATCTGGTGGTGCCCAACTGCCGAGTTCTCTCTTCTACCGTTGCATGCTGCCGGTCCATATCGGCGAGGCCAGCCCAATCTCTCTCATTTGTACATCTCATCCTACACTCCCACTCTCACCGCCCTCATTCGTGCTAGGCGGAATGCCCTGTTGACGAAGTCCTCGATAAATGAGAATCGATTTCTCGCCGTTGGTCAAGCCAATGCCAATGGCCAGAATGAACTCCATTCTGTTGGAAGCGAACTGGACATCGTCTCTCAGTGTATGCAAGGTCTTGCCACGCTCACGCGCCTCGAAGGTTCGGAATCGAGTATATATAGGGTCTCGGAGGAGCTGAGGAAACACGAGTGGGTTCACTTTGCTTGTCATGGTGTCCCAAACGAGGAACAACCGTTTGAATCTGCATTCGCCCTCCATGATGGCCCGTTCACGATTGAACGCATTATGGGATGTGAGTTGGAGCACCCGGAGTTTGCCTACCTCTCTGCGTGTCACACTACGGTTGGATACAAGGAGAGTCCGGATGAGGTGATCCATCTGGCGTCGGCGATGCAGTTTGCAGGATTCCGGTCTGTGATTGGGACGATGTGGGCGGTGGACGACGTACACACGAACCAGATCACGTCCAAATTTTACGAGCATATGTTGGATGGATGTGGTCGGCTGGATCACACTCGAGTGTCGTTGGCGCTGCAGAGGACGATGAACTCATTGGCTGGTATTGTTCCGCTCGATCAGCGTATTCTGTATGTACATATCGGTGCCTGACCGTGTCGGGTTTCTATCTTTGTATTCAAGTTGCGTCATATGCTTGGCTCTTCGCATGTCATATTGGTTTAGTGGACGGCCCCTGCTGCGCCGCAAGTTCATCCCGAGTCTTAGCCTAATCTGTGGCATTTCTCGACCCGTTTCCATTTTTCAAGATTATGCCCCGCATCGGAGCCCGAGCTCCCCCGCGCAGTCCCAATGTTACCTACCTGTAGCTACCTAAATAGACCAAGGTTAGACTGTCACGCTGCGTCGACTCACATAGAGCTAACATTGGGACCGGGCGGACCGCCTGATAAGTTAGAATGCCTGGCAGGGCAATTACTAAAGCTAATTGTGAAGGTAGACTGGGGACCGTCGGCAGCATGTACTAATTGATCACTAAAATTGAGAGCTCACGGTGTGGTTGTGCAGAATGACCACCGATTGATCAGGTTGCTGTCTCTGGAGAGTGAAGCGATCGAATATATCTACACGTTGATAGAGAGAACTCCAAGGTCGGGAGTCTCGCGCCGAGTCCGCGCGAAAGGGAGGTGCGCGGGGGAAGGCCAGCGACTCGGTGCGGTGGAATGTGCAGAATTTAGCAGAATCGTGGGGTTTCTGCGACGACGAGCAGAGGAGAGAGACAGTGGAGCGGCTCGGAGGAGGAGCAAGGGAAACGAAGGGGGCATGACAGGACCATGCCGCCGCAGAGAGTGCAACCCACAACTGAGTCCAGCAAGCCAGAGAGGCCTGTGACTGGGACACACGCCTAAGAGTCACAAAGCAAATATATCAATTGTAGGTAAACGACTACATCTTGTTAAAAGAGAGTGCGCGTGGGAGGGAGTTGAAAGGTCACAAGTACCTTAAACATACTATAGGCTGCTGCCCTCTTCAATCAATTCGGAACAGTATTGGCCAGCGAAGAAGTTCGTCCAAATTTGTACTACGTACTGGTGACTTAGCGGTCAGTGCAGAGTCTGCACTGATTCGGATGAAGTCACGCTGTTCTCCTTTGCATCTGTATATCTTCGCCATCATGCCCCAATGGGCCATCTGTTTCCCCATCGTCCGCAAATACGATCCACGAATGGCTCATCCCCTGGCTAGATAAGGTGTCAAGCCAAACCCCGTGTCAATCCCATGCCCTCTTCCGCCGTAAATTGTACTGCGCGCATGCATCTCCCGCATGTTTAAGACGAGTCGCGGGGTAAGCGTGCATATGGGAATATCTTCCGCAAGGTACAGAGGTACCCATTGCTTCGGACCCACTGCTGAAAGACGTCCAAAGTTAGTTAAAGTGCTGAGGAGATTCCACATCAGGATGCTGCGACCAAACGTACACGTTAAAGCGCTGAAATAGACAAAGAGGACAAGAGGACATACACAAAAAAGTAAGCCATGCCTTGCATGACCAGCAGGTTAATAAACGGGTAGAGTCGCCACTGTTTCGGGACTCTGTGCATCTGAATCGAGCTGATCGTAAACTGAATGATCACCAGCGTGCACATTACTCCTGCGTGCACGAGTTGAGAGAGGTTAACAGCTTTATTCCAGCCGGTAGACAGGTCACCCAACGAGCAGAACGAGAGATCCAAGGTCTGCTGGACGATCACTGTATGAAGTTGCATCAGTGCGGTACATCACTCATTGTCACCAGCTTCTACATACCTGCAAACGTCTTTGAATTGAAAACAATAATGCTTCCAATCGTCGACGGAACGATTTCCCCGACGAAGGAAGCGAGGAGTATACCGAGGATCATCTTTGATCGATTGTACAACGCCCATAGGCGTAGGATCATCACAACTGCAATTAGTGTGATCAATACCTACTTTGTTGTTCAAGTGAACGACGTTATGAATACTCACGATCCGCGGCGCAAATATATAGAACAATTTCCCATTGACCGACGATCGCGAGCACCCGGCCTTGGAATCATGTTTCAACCCAACATACCTGCGGAACGACAGGAGGGAATACTTACAACTGTGCATTGGAAAAATGGGTGAAGAAAGCTCCAGACAAATACAAGTAATAATAACAGAGACTCACAGCTGCAGGTCATCCGAATCAGTGGTCAGTGAAGGAAGAAAGGAGGAAATTCTCACATTTTCAGGACAGGGTAGAAATGTGGACCCGCCTTTCAAATACACGAGTCAGTTTATGCCAACGCAACCCTTGAGAGTCTGGGACATACAGAAGCAATTTATCCTGATAAATCGAGAATTAGTATTGGATAGATGACATGAAACGACCCAGGCTGAACACACATAAAGCCACAGAGTCCGATGTATCGAATCTGTTAGTATGTACAGTGTAACAATGATTCGACATTGCAATACACGGGTGTCATCATGGCGATAGCCACCGAGGGGGTTGCACGCACAATAACGTAGAGCATGGACACCAGGGACCAAGGTTTGTTCTGTAATTACAGTCTCGTGTCAGAAACGTCACCGTGTTGAAAAATATTGTTCTCGAACCCAGATGTATTCTATCTGCCCAGCATTGGTCAGAGTGAGACTTTGTACATAATTTCTGATTAAAAATGAGGTACGATACCTCACTCAAAAACGTGAGGACTGGAGATTTTCAAGTCAGAACAGATGCTGAACACATAGAAGAAGGGAATTACTGTGATCGTATACAATGACAGTGACGATCGCAACTGCAACTCCTCAGAGATGTGGTGCATGTGTTCAAATAAGAATGGGCGCACGGCAAGTATAATTATTGAGCTGAAGGTTCTCCAGGTTTGTTTGCAGAGCAGAATCCATTACGCGTACTGGGAGAGAATTGAAGGTGGGAACTTTGAAGTGGTTTCTGACCGCTACTAGTAGTAGGATCCTGCTCTATTATCAAAATTGGGATTAGCGTTCTCGAGAGTTCATATCACCGCCTGCCTGTGCTTGATTGCGGCTGAAGAAGTGATAAATCCGAGGGCCCGCTGCAACGCCAGCCATCTCTGTACGACATGTTACGTAGATTCAGGATTTGCGTCATCACCAAGTTTCCAAGTGATTACAGCACTGTAGGTCTTATCACCCATCCTCTGAGCTCTAGATCCCGCAAAGTTCTGTATCTTCATTGTTAGCAAGATATCTTGAATCCCCCGTTCCGCCATTGAATCAGGATTGACCTCTCCAGGTTAGTCCATATTAATGGCCATCATGACAACCAACTATCGCTAGCACATCGCGCAACGCATTCAACGGGTGTGACATCTCATCAATGCATCAAAGCGGAGCGCTGAGTGATAGATAATCATTGCTGGGCTTCTCTCACCGTAAGATTGATCGCAGAGCCAAGACGTAACTTAGCTGGCAAATATAGTCTCAGCGAACTGGACGTATCACATGTCATTGTTTGGGGCTTAGCCCGATCCTTCTTACCATGGAAGTTGGTAATTTCCTAAGTCCTTCCGTTCCTGTCTCGTAGCTGGCTTGGGAGCAGGGCTATTGTTCTCTTTAAGTCAGAGGCTCGGTCCTCGCCCAACGTCACATCAGATGTCTACTCCCGAAATATGTCTGTCCTGCCTTCGCGGGGGTCGTATGCGAGACGCTCGTGCAAGCCCACACGGGGCGTCTCGGTGACATGGCAAGATGTTAACCGTAAGGTTCTCTTCTTCTCAACTTCCGTCACCAAGACCGTGAGAGAGGTGCGCCAGTTCCAGAAGAAGTCGACTAACAGAAGCATGTTCGTGCATGAAGTTGTACTTGAAGGCGTTTCTCGTGACGAAGGCCCCAGAAGGCTTTCGCCTGTGTGATGAATAGAAGCAGTGGTGGGCTGAGTGGCATTGAATGGCGGGAACACAAAACGGCATTCGCAGTAAGGAGGTGGGGGAAGAGGAAGAGACGGAGCACTGCAAGGCTATGCGCCGGAAAGCCTGGGGAAGGATAGGGCGAAGCATCGAGCTGATAATGCACCCTCATTGACTCGTTCCTGGTAACTTCAGGTCGAGGCCGTCACCCATCGAACGCCCAGTCACGCGTCCCTCTTTACTCGCACATCACACGGCCTCGGCGGGCAGGTGCGGGTGTACATACGTTTGCCAAATTATTAATAGGTTCAAGTTCCGACCTTTCGTACAGCCACCACCAAAACTCCCACATCGTATGCCGTGACGTCACGGAGAAACCTCAGGAACCAAGAACCAGCCGATAAAGGCTCCGAGTGGTAACAAGGGACTTGTCAACCGTGCGCGTGACACTCCCCCGGGAATAAGAGTGTGTGTACCATGTAATACGGGACCGGGGAGAGTTGGTTGACCGAACGTATACCGTGAACAGACTCACATTGACACGAGATGCATGTAGGATAACAAGGTCACACATGGCTTACCGTCGCCAACGAGAGGCATGTGACCCGAGTTGTCTTTCATATCTTTGATTGTGCGAGGTTATAACTTAGTTACGTGCTTTGCCATGATTAACCCAATACTAACCACCAACACCTGCTCATCCATTCTATTGTCTATTGGAAGCAACTTCAATCCCCACTAGCTTCGCTTGTCACAATTAGGATGCGACTCCGATGCTATCTGGGCGAGAGCGGTCCGAGTCTTACTCACACTTGAACATGTATTTCCAATACCCTTGTCGATCGGTAAGTCCCAGTTTGCCCATTAGTCACGACTAGGCAGCTCCGCTCACCTCCATCCACGCTTAATTAATGGGCTCCTGGAAGTAATAGAACGTATAAAAGTCCGTCGGAATGCTGTTGTTGTAGAGATTGTAGCACGTGTCCGGCTCCGTGATCTCGATGGGGTTGACGACCAGACAGTCATTCAAGCACGTGTACAATTGAAGATTGTAACCGTCTGGATCATACCAGTAGATCGATTGGAAACCCATGTCGTTCGGCGCGCCGTGTGTGTCGTCTTTTGGGTAGGTCGAGGTAGCAGCGACCTCACATGTTCCCGTACAGTCTGGGGCGCTGCAGAAGACGAAAGCGTCGGTGGAGGGATAGGTCACGTCCGGAGTGCCAGTGGTGGGCGAGCCAGTCTCTGGAGGCGTTGCCTCGGGGGACTGGGCGAGTGCGCCGCTCGCAGCAAAGATGGCAGCAAAGGTGGGTGCGATGGTGATTGCACGCATGAGACGAGTGATGAAGATGGACTTGGACTTGGAGATTCAGAGTCTACACAGTGAACTGTCATTATATACGATATGTCTTGAGTCATGCGAAGAACACCCACCACCGTGTACAGCTACTAAATGGCGGCCGGGATGAACAGTTGTACCCGGATCTTCAACAGTGTGCTCCGTTGCAATTCCTACGGCGCTGGGACTGTGAGACTGATGCACACATAGACACTGTTGAGATCAATTGACGAGTTACAAATAACCCCACATACGTGAGGACGGAAAACGCAACAATCTCCCAATTGAGGCCCTAGGAAGATGTAGAACCTACCCCTCACAGGTGTCCAGCGCGTGTATATGCTCAGCAATGAGAGGATATCACAGGGTACATACAAATCCCTACAATTGAATGCTACATGAAATGACTCCGGGATATCTATGTGTATCCAAATTGGTAATCAGTGTCAATACAACTCGTCAAAACGCGAACGGTACCAATCTTCCATCTCCTACCATCGTGACCAATTGTGAAGCAGCTATGAAGGGAACCTTGAAGGAGATCCTAGCGTGAGCCCCTTCGATCTCGAAGCATCCATCCGAGTTCACAGTCCAGCATTGCCGAACACACTCCTCCATATTAGCCTCGCGGCTTCCTTCCTCTCCCTCACTGCACCGCCGTCTCCGAGCATGGACTTGTTCTCGATAGCACGGCGGGAAATATATGGCATTACCTGCACAAAAATAAGTTTCGATGTAGTAGAGTGGGAAAGAAAAAACGATACGCACTTCCACTAGTGCACCGTAGGGGATGTACTTGATGACGGACGGGACTGGACTCTTCACACGTCCAGCGATGTAGTTGGTGAGCGAATCCGACATGCCTGTGACGGAACCATGTGAGATAGGCAGATTGGAGAAAGGCTATAGGTACCGTATAATTGGCCAAACGTAACCCTTTCAGCAACCTCAGGGAGGACTGTCATAGTTCCTTTGAGATCTCCATCGGCACCCGCAGCGTGTTCCTGAGCCAGACCATTGTCAACCAATTGCCCAAGTATAAATTCACACGAGGTCCAGTTGTGGGTTCCAAAGAGAACACCAATGTGGGGTGGGTGACCTGAAGACGACTTCAAGTCTTCGGCAATAGCTCGCACAAGCAGGGCTGCGCATTCGTGGTAACACGCGTCCGTGTCTGGTTTGGTGAAATGAACTGGCGGGTATGGATCAGGTGATATCGAGACGGAGTCTAGTGTTCCCGAGGCGGCCGCAGCGTGCGCTGCAAGCTCGTGGGGATGATACGCCCCCCTCACGAGTTTCACACCGAGTGCGTAGTTGTTCCGCCGCGCGAGTGCAAGCGAACGTGCGAGATGAGCGGGTGTTCTACATTGAAGAGGTCAACCAACTGAATCGGAGAACCGGGGACAGTCATGCGACTCGTCGATGGACAGAAACAAACCTTCTCAGATAGGCTTGATATGTGACATAAACTATTGGTTGCATATCAGCGCTCAACGCATTTCTTCTTCCTAGCACCAATTTGCTTGTCAGACCGCGATCAGGAACTTTGTTGAAGCCCTCCATCAACGCATGTCCGAAAGCGTCGATGGCAGGTTGATACCAGCTATGGGTCATATGAGCAAAAAGGAAAACGCCGATCGATATTCTGGATTACCTGTGCTCGGCGTCAAGTACAACTCTGATGCCTCGTTCCCTGGCACGCGTGCATATCTTGTTCAGGTCATTGTAGAGTTCTTTGAGATCTGTCACGTCCTGCGCCGTCAACGGAGAACCCCTGGGAATACTAGGAGTGTGAAGAATGCTGAGATCCGAAGATTCGGGGGAACCAGGGTATGGTACCGGTGGACTCAACGCAGGTCGACTGCGCGTTAGATGGATAGCTAAGTTTCGCAGCGCATCCGCGTTCTGGAGGAGAGCTGTCTACACCCATACCCAACAGATTCAGCACGCGAGAGCCGCATCACAGAAGGACGAGACCACGCACAAGCTTTACGGCAACGCAGGTTCTTCTGCCCCCCGCTTCCTTCGTACCGAACCCGTCCTCGAAATCAGCAGCGACGTCAATGCTTCTGATTATCTCCGCGACAATCCGTTTTTGGACAGGTTGTTCGTCCGGCGCACTCGGGTCCTGGTCGGGATGACGTGTAGAACCGGCGGCCTTGTGCTCGTCAACTTCTACGCTGTACGCAAACAAAGTGCCTTTGTTCTGTTTCCGCAGAGTAGAGAGCAGAGGAAGTGCTGCGTGTGCTGTTTCGCCACCGACGAACTGGACAATGAGGGAGGTCAGATGCCAGCGCAGACATCAGATAGTACAGGATACATGCATGTTCGAAGAACGTCCGTCTCACGACGGCCTCTGCGACTGACCCGATGAGGGGGACCTTCAATAACGCATTGAGAATGTGGGGCGAATGGTCCACGATTGTGTCGCATGAGATGAGTCCGTACACAAAATAAGCGCGGAGAAGCGTGAGAAGAGGCGGCGAGTCGAGTTGCGAGGCGGTTTCCGCGAGCTGGAACGGGGGCGAGGGACATGATTTGGCGTCGTAATACAGACCGAGTACTGTGCCTCCAGATAGGGCGGATGCAACCAGGAGCGTTGTTCGGAAGAGGTGTCGGGTGCGGATCTTGGGAGGCGGAGGTGTGGAATATGATAGTCTCCGGGTAGCATGGCGAACCACCAAGGATGCAGGTCGTATCGAGTACATCATGGGGTGCAATCGTTGAATGGTTGGCTATCGAGTCCATGATCCGAATTTAAGCGTGGGCTTGCCAGGACCTCTGCCGCCAAGCAGTGCAAACCATATGATTCATTAATGAAGGGTTTTCCCAAAAGGTCCTTCCGACTCCCATTTTATGTAATCCGGTACGAGGCCGATTACTTATACAATTAGTTCTTCCTCCTCATCACTGCCCGATCAGCTCCCTGAACTCGACTCCCCACTGCTCATTCCTTTTCACATCATCGACGAATGCTTCGAACTTCTGCATTCCGCCCGTGGCCGAAGCGCTCACTGCACTGCCAATTACGACTGCTTTCGTCAGAGCAGCGACCGCACGCATAGTGCTCCTCCTCAGCTCCGCTGCCCGCTCCAAATCTTGTTTAACCGTGTCCTTTGTGACAGGCGTACCCCGCATGGTCGTCTCCAGCGCAGGCGTCAGCTCATCCAAGTGCGTGATCAGAAGAGGAATACACAACGCGAGGGAAGAAAGACGGGAGACGAGCAGATGTGAAAGCACTTTGATCTCATCCGATGGATCAGAGAGTGCCGGAAGGAGATACGTGAGATAGGTCGGAAGGTCAAGCTTGTGGAGGCATGTGTCCAACTATTCGAAAGCTTAAATCGCGAATCGACGTGGATATCGGCGTTGTGCTTACTAGTGTGTAGAGCGTCTCCCAAGCGGTTTTGCGTGCTTCAAGTCCATCATCAACCTTGTGCGTCCATGGACCCATCTGTACAGTTCGGATAAGGTCCGGGTTGACCTTGGTCTCCGCGTAGAGGGTAGGAAGAAGGGTTTGCAGATGATCTCGAACAAGATGTGGCTTCGTCCGCGCGGCAGAGTTTAGCGCGGAAAGCGCGAGCCGACGGACAGTCTACATGGGAGAGGTCAACTCTATCCACAATCTCACATATAGGGAGCGATTGCGCACTATATCACTGTCTTTCATTAAACTCAAAAAGTCCATGATCAGCGGTGCGAGAAACTCGTCGTAGGCGGAAGAGCTTTCAGCGAACGTGTATCGAATTGCTGAAACAACCGTAGCGCGGACGGCGGGATTCTCATCGCGTATACATGTGTGGAGCTGGGGAAGGTAGCGCGATGGGTGTGTCGTCGTCAGTTTTCCCAGACATGCCGCAGCGACATTTCTCGTTGATTCTTCAGAGTCCGAGGTAGAGTTGTGGAACAGGGGTGTCCAAATAGCATCTGCAACGGGTTCCAACTGTCCGTGAGAACAATGCGTCACGACCTGTAGAAGATAACACGTTTAACAGATACTCAGTTCAGAGAGAATCGCTATATCCAACCTCCTTGAGAGCGTGAAGGGATAGAAGCCGCTTGGACGGGTCTTGCTCCGCAACCTTGAGAATTTCCGGAAGGAACTGGTGCAAATTCCCGATGGCGATGTTTCCTTTATTACAAACTTAGCATTACAGACCTTTCCTTTTTCAATAGATCTGCTCACCAGCCGCGAATGCAGCCGCAGTCCTTATCTCTTCCTCTTCCGCAGAAAAGTGGTTGATGGCATTGTCGAACACATCGTGTTGGATAGACATGTCACTGGCAAATATGAGATGACGCAACCACCAGTTGGAAAATATACTTACATGAAGCGACCCAGCTCTCCCAAAATCAGCAAACTGAGGACAACAGACGATGACTTGGCTTTCGACGATTTCTATTCATTCAAGCATTCGGACGCTGGCGGGTGACACAAAACAAAGGATCGTACCTTGACAACCTTGGAGTACTCCGCAATCGTCCCGGCAGCGACGCCTTGGGAACTCCTGACAACCTGCCCGACGCACTTTGCGATGTTGGTTGGACTTCCCTCCGCCTTTGCTGACTTCTCGACTCCAATGACCAGGTTGGGAACCACATGCGTCGCAATTTGCCTGTCTGCCTGCACCAGGGCAGAGAAGAAGGCAAGTAAAGAGTCGAGAGCCGATCCGGAAACCAGGGGCGAGTGAGCAATCTGATATATATCAGCGAGCAGTTCTTTCTCGACCACCGGGAACGTGATGGAAGGTGATAGTTCCAGAAGAAGAGCGAGAATGGAAAGTGCTTGCGAAAATAGAGAGATATCTGAAGTGCCGACGTAAAGCTTGATCTGAGGAATAAGAGAAGGTGGAAGATCGGCAGGTATTCCGGATTGATATCTATCGCGCGTGTTTGTTGAGCTATCGTGAGGCTGTAGGAGAAACTTGCCTTTTTAGCAAGGTGTCCAGGGCGGTGAAAACCTCTGGCTTTCCACCTCGTCCACTCTTCTTTAGTAGGACCATGATCCATTCCAAGCAAGAGTTGACCCATTGGTCACCGATATCAACGTCCCGAGCAACTTTTGTGACGACCTTGACTGCACCGGCAGTGTTGCCACTCGTGCGGCATATTGCTTGCCACTCCTTTCCACCTTTGGACTTCATCATATCTGTAGCGCATATCCAAAGGTCGGCCACGCAGTCTTCCGCACAACCTCGGACCTCCGCATCCGTATCGTGTGTGCTTAGTCGCTGAAAAGCTTCATTGTAGACCCGTTCGGTCCAGTCACTGTTCCTCATCGGTCGCATCGCATTTAACAACGCAGAGAAGACACGAAATGCTTCAGATGCAACTCGAGGGTGACGCTCCCTCAGAGACTTGAGAAGAACAGACGTAAGTGTTGGTAGCGACGAGTTATATACTGAAGGTGCATGTGTCGAGAGGAAGATGGCAAGGAACGAGAGGCATGTTAAGTGCAATGTCGATGTTGTTGTAGTCGGAGACTGAGAAAGTATGCTTTTCGACGTGGCTACAATTGGTCCAACCTGGTTGGACAGAGATCCTGGTAACACACCAAGGAGAGTATAGAGTAGCTGGAACCCAGCCTGTACAGTTGCCGGTGCAGTCTTGGGCGGTTTGAGCTGACCAAGTAGAGCTTTTGACAACGCAGGGACCTGTGATCGTAGAAGCGTGTATGGCGTCTCCTCGACATCCATACGCTCTTCGCTATTGCGCTTCCTCTTCCCGCGGGCAGTAGTGTCTCCATCCAAACTTTGGGGAAGGCCACCATACATACTTGTTTGACTCAGAAGTGTCACATAAGCGGCCCACACCTCGAGGCGAACCGTCTCTTCCCTGTCGTTAAAGCGTGATATCAGAACGGCAGAGACGGTCTTGTACAGAGAAACCAGCAATTCCGGACGAGTGACAATCACTGCTGATAGTAGCTTTGCCGCAGAACGACGGATCTTGTATGAGGTATCTTCGTCGTCAGAGTACCTAGAGATAATCAATATCACAGACTGAGTCTCAAACGTGTTAACGGACTGGTCGAGCTCTCCGTCATCGTCCTCATCATCGGCATCTGCCATTTCCTCGTCTTCCCCATCGTCATCACCAGCGTAATTCTTGCATATCGTCAGGAGTGGTTCCGTGATGCGAATCAAATCGAACTCACAGGGTCATACTTGATGTATTGAATCCCTAATTGTACCATGGAATCCACGAACGGTGTGGCCTCTCCAGGAGACCTCAACAGCAAAGTCTCTAAAGCCTTGTATACGTCAGCAAAAACTAGAGACGTCTAGGCG
Source organism: Leccinum subgranulosum (assembly GCA_038091575.1). NCBI lineage: Eukaryota > Fungi > Basidiomycota > Agaricomycetes > Boletales > Boletaceae > Leccinum > Leccinum subgranulosum. Next base: position 37,510 of record JBBPOS010000105.1, read on the forward strand.
CATATACGCTACCTGCAAGCATCCCTCCCTCAGCTCATCATCGTCACGTTTCACTGCCTGAAGCAGACCAGGTACGATGTCCCCTAATGACGGCGTCAACTGTTGCGGTGATTGCCTGAAGATCGCGGCGACAAGGTTCACTGTGGTCCTCTGTTGCTCTACGTTGGCGTTTGCTGCGAGGAAAGGCAAAATGCTGTTCTGGAGTAAGGCCACAAACAAATCTGGTGGAGCGACAGGGACAAATTGAGACAGTGTGAATATGGCACGTTTTCTGACAGCAGGACGTGAATGTGTCAAGAGAGGAGCTATGGCGACGAGTGGTTGAGGGTTCAAAGAAGGATCCGCGAAGTGGGCTGGAAAGCGGGTGATGAGGATCGATAGTGTCGATAGTGTCTCCAGTAGCGTCTCGGGTGGGGTGTCGGACTGGAGTGGATGTTTGTCAAAGAAAAAATTTCTCAAGTGATTATCGTACGTTAGCAACCTGTACAAGCAGCTTTGGCGTGAGCTTCGCACATGCTTTACCAGCGATCTTGCCGTCTGGAGGGAGTTCCGACGTAATCGTCTTTAGGGCTGTGGAGTGGCGTCAAACCCATCAACTGGCACAACGCGAAAGTGCAAACCAAGTCCTGAAATATCTCGTAGTTCCTCGTCCTTTCCGACCGAATAGTTGATAAGACTGTCCACGACAAGTTCCATTTGGTTCTCTCTGATAATCTTGATAAGTTGTCCGAGACTTCATGCACGCGCGCGACGCAATTCTTAGCACGATGAAGCCAACTCGGAACATGGATACTAAACACACCATTTCACTGCTTGGTTCTTGACCTCAGAGATTTTGTCTTCGACGAGTTTAAGAACCTGACGAAGAACTTTGTTTTCAGTGGTCTCATCGCCGAAGAAGCTGTTTGGATCCTGCTTGATTTCTAGCATTAGATCGTTCAATCCCATGAACCTGTCATCCGAGTTCAAAAAATCCAGAATCAACTAATCTGACGCGTCTAGGGGGTAGGAGATTGCCAACCTGAAGTCCTGGTCGGTGGACTGCATCTAAAAATTCTAACGTGAACTGCTGGTGGCGTACGCGACAAAGAGAATGAATACCTTTTCCACTAAACTATTCATTAGATACGTTTTCGTCATTTTGGAGGAGGGTCGGATAAAAGACGCTGGTGGAATTTCGGGCGCAGAGTCGCAGACAGGAGCCACTGGTGACCCACTTGTTGATTGTGCACCGCCACCACCTGATAAGCTAATCATTGACCCGTCTTTCGCAATCTGTCTACTTATTATGCATACAATTCGTCAATAACAACATGGTGCGTAATATTTAACGATACAAATGAGTATGAAAAGTGAGAAAGAGAGATACACTAAATTATATAGTCAAAATGGAGAAAAGTGAACTTCGAGGCAATTCTTCAAGGAAGGCGTTCAAAAGCCGACCTCGTTCATGAATCAAATGAATCATCACTGTCGGATTCCAGCCAGCCAGCATCCGACAGCAATTGCTGCGTGTTCTCAATGTCCGGTTTGATGTCTCCGTTCAGCGGTGCGAACCACTTTCTAACTTTGCTCCTCACGACACGGAACTCGACACACCAGAACAGCCCATCGTCCTTGTGTTTACGTTATTACTAGATCCGATCAACGTGAGTTTACTTACATATCTCGTCTTTCCTTTCTTTGCCTGGCCCACGACTTTGCCGCGGTACCATTGGCCATCGCTGGCACAGATCCAGACACTGTCACCGCTCTGAGGACAAATTAGTAATGAATGGAATCATCAAATGCCTCGAGGTTCTGGTGCCACTTACCCTGAAACGATATGGCCACGGCTCGTTGAGTTCGTCAGGGTGCATTTCCGAAAATACCGAGTCTGCCCATTTGCCATCATCCCAGGTGGCGAGGTCGATGGGTTGTAACGGTACAACAGGACGCTCCTTCGCTGTACCGTAATATCGTCCGTTGGCATTCGGACTGAAGGTCGTTGCGGGAGACATTGATGTAGATTAAGCAGGATTGAAAGAACTTAGAATGACGTTGGGCATGGATGCCAGCTATGGCTCTTATACGCTGTAACGGTGGTTGGACCTGAGTGCACAAGGCACAGGTCTCCACAGCTTGTGCTTTCCTTTGTTGTGTGTAAATCTGGAAATCTGTGGAAACGCGCTTCGAGGAGAAACAATTAAAAGCTTGTACATAACAGCACTGGGAACACAATGGTTGCTAAAATCATTGAGTTCCGAGTCTAAGCGTGCAACGGACCACAACGCAGAGTTTTGACAGCACGTAGCTGTTGCTATTGAATGAAGAGATACTAATATCTTGTTCTACAGGATACGCAAGCCTCTTCACAGCGTCCTAGCATGCCAGTGATGTGGATATCTTCGATCAACAAATTCCGAGTCGTTGCACTTTCGATGCAGTTACAACCAAAACACAGTCTGGGCAAGAGTCGAGTCAGAAGCGAAGGTGGAAGCGACTAATGAAGCGAATCCGGTCAAGATGTTAAATTCCTACAAGTCCGTCGGGCTTGTCGTTGCACTCCCGCGCCCAAGAGCTTTGACATAGTATTCACTTCTGCAGAATCTGCACGAGGCGATCTGACATGCTTCAGCAGGCTTTTGCTTTCGAGCGAGCTGTTGTGACGCCCTACACCTTCGTTACTATCTTTTTACCAGCCTTCTTCAGCTTCTATGTCATGGCCGTACTGGTGCAATTGCCCCGTACCAGTTTTTACCGAGCCGCACTCCTGCCCATAGTGTGTTGGTCAAGTTTCCGTGCAAGCATGTCTCTGGATTTCTCGTGGAACCATCCACGCTATGTTTATCTTAATCAAGGTCTAGCAGTAGGTGTTCTGAATCATATTCATTAGGATTGCACAGGCTCAGACCCCATAATATAGTTAGGCATGTTCACTAACTCAATGCGAAGCGTGGTATGGGTGTTGGCACAACAGCCGTATTCTAGAACACCCATTTTCAAGGCGGTCGATGGTACAAGCAGTGATCGCAACGGAGATACCCAGAGGAAGAGTGACGTTTCCGTTTCTTCCGCGATTTGGAACGCCTGGAATCTTGTTTCAAATCTGAGGGGGATTGGATGGAACAGGCCTCAAGACATGTACATCCCCACGCCGCACTTCCGAGTGGAATCTCGACCCATATTCGCCTTGCTTTGTTTTTGTCGGTTCATCTTCTTGGTGGTCGTATTCGACATCGTGCGCGAAATCACCCTTTCGTTCGGAGGTGACACCTTTGGAGCAGCAGAAGGCGGTACAATCTTCGACTCATCGCTACATGCACCGCAACGATACCTGATATCGTCAATCGTCACACTGCTCACCGAGATCAACATATACGTTATCATTGACGCACAGTATCATCTATATGCGGTTTTATTCACAACGTTATTCCAGCAACATCCATCGGAATGGCCTCCTCTTTTCGATTCCCCTTGGCTTTCAACCTCGCTCAATAGTCTCTGGGGGAAAAGGTGGCACCAGCTCTTTCGTGAAATCTTTGTGGAGGTTGGGGGTAAACCTCTGGAGAGATACCTTGGAAAAGCCGGGTTCGTCATAGGTGCATTCACTATTTCAGGTCTTCTCCATGACGTTGGAGCTCGGGGAATGGGCCGGGGAGCGTACACGCTTCCAATGGCAGGATTTTTCGTCATGCAAGGCGGTGGAGTTGTGATGGAAGTTGCGTGGGAAAAGGTCACTGGAAAACGAGTTGGTGGGTTCATCGGTTGGCTGTGGGTATGTTCCTGGTATATTTCATGGGGAAATGCTCTCGTGGATGGTTGGGCAAGGTCAGGTTTGCTTGGGTCTGAGTTCTGTCCCGAGGCTTACAGGCCTACCACGCTGTTACTAAATTGGATATCTTAGAAAGATGCCTCATAGTAGATGCCTTGTGGTCTCCCTTTTCCTATCCAAAGATATCATGAATGACGCACCATTCTCGAATGCCAACGTTTCAGTGTTGAACGATACGATAACCCCTAAGCTTTCGCAATGTTCAAAATATGACCAATTCTTCCAAGAGGCCCCAATTTCTATGATAAAGTCGTCGTTCAAACGTTCACCTACAAGCGCCAATATCTGCTTGAAATTCGCTACGATTGTGTTGTGTAGTAGCAAAAGATAAGTATTGCTTATGTAAGTGACTTGAAATAGGTACTTACAGTGCAAATAAAATTCGCTAGTAGTAGTCGACCAACCGGCAGATTGGTTCATTCCAAGGAATCAAGGATGCAGACCGCATCGTTTCAGTGCTGCTATAATATCTCACTAGATCTCACTTGCGACACCGCCCTTGTGTCATTCGTTCGCCATTCTCTTCGCGTCACGCGAGCCTCATCATTGCCTATCACTCCAGTGAGCAGTAGGAGGATCCATTTTATGGGATCCGTGTTCTTACTTCATCCCCACGCCCTAATTGGCTCCGCCGTACGTGCTTCGTTCGCCCGTGGTGACCGTCGCGGTCGCGTCCCTCTGATTAACCGCAATGCCCGCGGCGTCGGAATCCCGGATTCTCCAGTGAGTTATCCTCAACACGCCGCTTGCAAACGTGACCTGCCGTCGTAATCCGAGATTCTCCGGTCAGTGATCCTCAACACGCCGTATTGTTGACGAGGCCCCCGTTATATAAATTTTTCGAACAACGGAACTTATCTGTCGGGCTTATCGTTGATCTCTCACCAAGGGCTCTGGCATATTCGCTCCTGCACCATGCGATCGGTGCTCCAGCAAGCTTTTTCTTTCGAGCGAGCTGTTGTGACGCCCTACACCTTCGTTACTATCTTTTTACCAGCCTTCCTCAGCTTCTATGCCATGGCCGTTCTGGTGCAATTGCCCCGTACTAGTTTTTACCGAGCCGCACTCCTGCCCATAGTGTGTTGGTCAAGTTTCCGTGCAAGCATGTCTCTGGATTTCTCGTGGAATTATCCGCGTTACGTTTACCTCAACCAAGCTCTAGCAGTAGGTGTTGATATTCGTTAGAATTGCACAGACTCAGACCCTTAAATATAGCTGGGCATGTTTACTATCGCAACGCGAAGCACGGTATGGGTGTTGGCACAGCAGCCGTATTCTAGAACACCTATCGGCAAGGCGGACGATGGTACGACCAGTGATCGTAATGAAGATACCCAGAGGAAGAGTGACGTTTCCGTCTCTTCCGCAATGTGGAACGCCTGGAATCTTGTTTCAAATCTGAGGGGAATTGGATGGAGCAGGCCTCAAGACATGTATATCCCCGCGCCGTATTTCCAAGTGGAATCCCGGCCAATATTTGCCCTGCTTTGTTTTTGTCGGTTCATCTTCTTGGTGGTCGTATTCGATATCGTGCTCGCAATCACCCTCTGGTTTGGACGTGACACTGTTGGAGCAGCAGAAGGCGGTACAATCTTCGACTCATCGCAACATGCACCGCAACGATACCTGAAATCGACCATCATCACGCTGCTTACCGGGATCAACATATACGTTATCGTCGACTCAACATACCATTCAAGTGCGGTGTTATTCACGATGTTATTCCGGCAACATCCATCGGAATGGCCTCCTCTTTTGGATTCTCCTTGGCTTTCAACCTCGCTCAATAGTCTCTGGGGGAAAAGGTGGCATCAATACTTTCGTGAAATCTTTGTGGAGGTTGGGGGTAAACCATTGGGGAAATATCTTGGGAAAGTCGGGTTCGTCATAGGTGCTTTCACTGTTTCAGGTCTTCTGCATGACGTTGGAGCTCGGGGAATGGGCCAAGGAGCGCACCTTCCAATATCAGGATTTTTCGTTATGCAAGGCGTTGGAGTTGTGATGGAAGTTGCATGGAAAAAGGTTACTGGAAAACGAGTTGGTGGGTTCATTGGTTGGCTGTGGGTATGTTTCTGGCTTCTTTTGTGGGGAAATGGTCTCGTGGATGCTTGGGCAAAGTTAGGTTTGTTCGGATTTGAATTCGGTCCCGTGGACTACAGGCCTACCAAGCTATTATTGAATTGGATATCTTAGAAAAATGTATCACGATACATGCCTTACGGTTTATGTTCTCAGATCTCATCCCTCTACCTGATTACCTATGTATCTCAAGTTATCGTGAATTGACGCACTATTCTCAAATGCCAACGTTGAACGTTGCCCCTTGTGCCATTCAAAATATTCAACTTCAGGCTTCGATTACAGAGAACGGGACTCAGACCGAATTTTCCAGGAGGTTCCGATCCCTCAAAGTTGTCGTTCAGCTCCTGAATTCCTGAGCCCTTTAGGGTTCCAGGTTTATCGAACTTTGCACCCTCTGTCCTCGGTTAATTGCTCACTTGAAATTTGATAGGTGGTACATACGATCGTGTGACAGCTAGAAAAGGTATAGCAACCGGTTCAAAAGGGCCTTGGCTAAAACGATGACAAGAAAACGGTATCGACAGATCGAAATCGACTTCACCCTCCTATCAAGAGTGTAGAGAGAATATCAATGCACAGCAGATGCCCCGCGATCAAAGTCATACAGATACTGATCAAGCGTGTCAGTCTATCTGAACAGTGACGATCTCCTCCGTCGTCGAATGCGCGATCCGTAACGACTCTTGCAAACATTCCAGCACCCGCTTTCTGTCCTGGTATGGATACTGCTGACAACCCGTCAGTCACGATCGACAGCGCGAACGCACAAACCGATAATCACCGCGCCTTGCCACCCTCCCCATCCTCCTTATCCTCGCCCCCTTCCCTTCCCTTCCCCTTCCCTCCCATGCGGCTTCTTCAACAACTTGGCCCAGCCTTGGCGATCAACGTGTCAGACCCGTTCAACTCGAACAACTGTGCGCCCTGCAACGTCCCAATGATCAATGTGATCGCAGCCACCTGTGATTGGCTCTCCGAAATGGAGTCTTAGTACACCGCAAACGCTTGGACGTACAGGTCGTACGCGAGGTCTTCGAACGCAGAGCCGCATTCGGAGGCGATTTGAGCGGCGAGGAAGAGACCGAGGGCGAGGGAGAACCCGGGACAGTCGACTTGTGTCGTGAAGATGATGGAGGTGCATTCGCGCACAAACTGGTGGTCACTTTCGATTGCCAGTCGTCTTCCTATTCGTTGTCGAGGTTAGAAGACAAACATAGTTAATGAGCATAGGACAGTCCAATCTTACCGAATGTTCACGAATGTTGTACCGCGGACAGAGTGACGCTCGAAGTGATGAGCGCAGTGAACATACACCGCATCCGTTCACCTCCAGCCTCAAAGTGCCGACGTGCAGCTGTCCGATTGCGATGCCGCAGTCAGTTCTCGGCTCTCTCGACCCAACAAATCCGGAGGCCCACCTCATACTGCACATCCGCCCGCACCATCCGTGCCACCCACCCCTCCGCCGTATCCTCCATCTCCACGACATATGAACCTTATCTCTGTATCTCCTTCGCGTCGAGGCGCCGTGATTTCTTGTATTGACAAGTCTGGTCGAGCCTGCGACTGCATTGTCAGAACGTCACTAATTCGGTATATCTCGCTGTACGCACCTTGATGAGTTCGACGACTTGTTTCCAAAAGACCTCAAAAAAGCTGGATGTCCTCTGGTATGCCACGGAATATTCTCACAGGCACATCCTCCTTTTCCTTTTCGTTGCCTTTTCCGTCTTCTGGCGAGACACCGTTCACACCAATATTCTTCTCCAACTCTTCCACCGCGCTATCCCAAGCATCTATGTTCGACTTTTTCGGCGTCCGGCTGATTGTAAGCAAGGTTAGCCCAGTCTCTTGCCTTTTCTGCTAGTCACTTGGCCCTTCCTGCTTCTTGGTCTCCTCTGGGTCTTCGGTCTCCGCCTCGCGGGCGGCATAGGCGGCCAGTCTGTCCATGAGCGCGATGACGATCAATTTGATATTGACTTTCGAGTGCAGCTGAGCGGTTGCCGATTCAAAGGGTCCGAGCGAATGGAGTTGGAACTCGGCCGTTAATACCTACTGAAGTCGTTAATCAATTTCAGGACAGCATATACGTAGACACTCACCTGGATGACGACTTTCTCCGGTATACCTGGGAGAGACGGACGAGGTTGGTGCCGACGAGTATACGGAGTTCGCGACGTTCCATTTCGCGTTTCTCGCGGTCGCGCGGGTGACCTTGTTCATTTTTATGAAATTCGTGAACACGACCGAGATCGAGTCTTGGAGGGGACTCGGACCCTTAAGGAACTAGACTGGGCCAGCAAACGGATGACGCGACGCGGCGAGGGCTTACCCGGAATCGGTCCCGCAGAGATAGTGTCGTAGAAAGAGCTCTTCGTGATTTTGTTGACGTACATATCAAGGACGAGTTACCTAATACCCACCATATCACCTCCGAGCCAACGCGTCGAGGACAGCGTGCTCTTGCCCCAGTCACATCCGACCTCGCCGCATCCAAGCCGGCGTGCGACAACTGTCATATGCTCTCGGCACAACGAGAGTATACGACGGTCGCCGTACGTCGTTACCTCCCTCGTTTGCCCTCGTCCTCGCCTTTCCTGCGTCACCCCTCCTCCATAGTACAGACGTACGCGTGCGGCGCAACCACCTCGCTTGCTCACTGACTCACTCGCCCTCTCCCGCCCTCGTCCTCGCACATCACCGTCGCTCGTGACGCACTTGCCCCACCCTCACCCACGACACGCATGCACAAGGGTACGCCTGACCGCCCCCCGCGACGGCGAACACAGGAACTGAGCGCACGAACGCGCATGCAAACACCAGGACGCCTGGTGCGCGATGACGACATTAACAGCAAGATAATCGTGGGTACTTGGTCCCCCCCTCGTAGGTTCGAAACCGTTTCCATCCCGCCTCCCCAACCTGACCCTCACAAACAGAGAGTGCGCCCGATAGGAGTGAGATATTTACGATGGTCCAACAGCTTCTCCAACATGCACGAATGCAACTCTGGACGCCGCTCGCGAAGCCCAGGGTCATTATACTGTTCAAAAATCAATCGTCCACATCACCAGACACCCGCACGTTCGATACTAATTGCAAATAGGAAATGAATGCGCAGACACATCAAATGTACGAGGCATCCATACAACGATACAAACCTGACACGGACTAGGCACCAATATGTACATACAGAATGCGCTGATCAAGGGGAACAATACCAGCCAACGAGTTCATTGTCCTCTGCAGCGCCAACGCCGCTCGTGTGTGATCCAGCCGACTACATCCATCCAACATATTCTCGTAAAATTTGGTCGTGATCTTGTTCGTATCTGCGTCGTCCACCGCCCACATCGTCCCAATCACAGACCGGAACTCTGCAAACTGCATAGCCGACGCTAGATGGATCACCTCATCCGGACTCTCCTTGTATCCAACCGTGGTCTGGCACGCAGAGAGGTAAGCAAACTCCGGGTGCTCCAACTCGCATCCCATAATGTGTTTGATCGTGAACGGACCATCGTGGAGGGCGAACGCAGATTGAAAGGGGTCTTCTACGTTTGGGACGCCGTGACAAGCAAAGTGAACCCAGTCGGTCTTCTTCAGCTCCTCCGTGACTCTGGATACACACGATTCAGAACCTTCAAGGCGCGTGAGCGTGGCGAGACCTGGCATACATCGAGAGACGATGTTTAATTCGCTGCCAACGGAATGGAGTTCACTCAGGCCATTAGCAGTAGCTTGACCTACAGCGAGAAAACGGTTCTCATTTATTGATGACTTCGCCAACGCGACATTCCGCCTAGCACGAATAAGGGCGGTGAGAGTGGGTGCGTAAGAGGAGATGTACAAATGAGAGAGATTCCGTTGGCCTCTCCGATATGGACCGGCAGCATGCAACGGTAGAAGAGAGAACTCGGCAGTTGGGCACCACCAGATTCGTGAGCGAGGTGGAACTGTCGTCTGCAGGAAGTCTACGATTGGGGACACAATCTCAACCCAGAGGTCACGCAGGAAGCGACCAAGATCATTCTTCACGTCCATTATTTTGGCACGCAATGTCAGAGATCGGAGCTCCGACGACAGGTCCTGGACACGGGATTTCGTGATTTTCAATGGAATATGGACCGGATCTCTGTCAAAAAAGACAACGAGTGCATCGCACGTATACTTGCTAACATTCACGATGACCACGGGTCCACCACTGGCAGCGTGCTGGAGTTCTGAGAACGAAGGGGGGGGAAGGAATCTGGAGAAACCGGGTAAGGTGCGAATTTGAGTAATGGTGGATTGCAGATCAACATTAAGACCACACATCTTGTTGTGCTGATCTGGACCTTCTGAATGAATTATATCGTGTATTTCTGATGAGAGTCGAGAAAACTCGTCTGCAAGGGACTGTCCTTCTTGACCCGAGGCGATCACATCTTCAAGAGGGGAATGGAGACGAGCAATCTGGTTCCAGAATACACCGCGACCTTGTTCCAGCAGCTCGATCGCTTTTTTCGCACGGTGGGCGCGGAGACAAGCAGAAAAAGCATTAATTGCCAGGGATGAAGCGAGGTCTTTGAAAATTTGGAGACGATTAGGTAGGGATGGTAAAGTGGCGAGATGCTGAACGAGTAGTCGAAGGGATGTTTCGTATGCGAGAAGGACTGTGGGATGGCAGTGATTCTCAGCTTCCGTGATCCAGCGCTTAGCAGTAGAGAGATCGTAGGGTGAGAGTGTTTGTAGGATATTTGTCAACTCGGTGTAGAGACTGAATAGATCATCTTTGTCCGTCACATCTCCAAGCTGGTTGTAACGATCGGAGAGATAACTTGCGACGTTGTTCAACGATGTTGATCGACCTGGGTGCCCTGACGTGCGGAGGTCGAGGGCTTGTTTCCCGAGGGTGATGGCCTCATTCAGGTCCGTCATATCTCCAAGCTGGTTGTAACGAGTGGAGAGATATTGTGCGACATTGTTCAGCAACGTTGATCGACCCGGGTGCCCCGACGGACACAGGTCAAGGGTTTGTTTCCCGAGGATGATGGCCTCGTCGAGGTCCGTGATATCTCCAAGCCGGTCGAGACGAGTGGAGAGATAGAACGCAAAACTGCCCAACAACATTGATAGATGAGGGTGCCCTGACAGACAGAGGTTGAGGGCTTGTCTGCTGAGGATGATGGCCTCATTGAGGTCCATCATATCTCGAAGCTGGTTATAACGATTGAAGAGGTAGGCTGCAATATTGTTCAGCGACGTTAGTCGATCCGGGTGCCCTGACGGGCGAAGGTCTAGGGCTTGTCTCCCGAGGATGATGGTCTCATTGAGGTCCGACGTATCTCCAAGACGCTTGTAGCGACTGGAAAGAAAGAGTGCGACATTGTTCAACGACGTTGATCGGTCTGGGTGTCCTAACGGGAGAAGATCGAGGGCTTGTCTCCCAATGATGATGGCCTCATTTAGGTCCGTCATATCTCCAAGTTGGTCGTAACGATAAGAGAGATAGAGTGCAACATCACACAACGACGTTGAACGATCTGGGTGCCCTTCTGGGCAAAGCTCCAGTGCCTCTCTACCATAGATAACTGCTTCTTCAATGTCCTCCACCGCTCCAAGATGGTTGTAACGAGCCTGGAGATGACTTGCAAGCTGGGTTAGCGAGTCCCATCGCTTGTCGTGACCGGGTGGGCAACAGTCCAATGCTTGGCAATCAAGAACGATTGCCTCGGTAATGTGGCTTGTCCCGTCCCCTTGCTGAAACTTGGCGAATGTTGACTTCGCTCGTGAAAGAGTCTGATCGACTGAAACAGTCGCCTCTCCAATCGAGTCCCTCCGGCCCCCTTTCTCATGTTCGATGGAAGGAGGCTCGGCCTGCTTTTTGGCTGACGTGAATGTTTTTTCACTGAGGCTCTTCTCACAGACAAGACAGTGAAATAAGCACCTTGTGATTCCATCCTGTTTCAGAAGGTTAGGATGGTGAGGGGAAGCACTTGACAGTGGAAAAAGTAAGAATCCTGGTGACTTTGCGGCGATGACTTGGGGCAGCCTCGTGAAGTTTTAAGTTCCAGTGGAAGCCGACCGTGGCCAATGGCGGAAACACTGAGAAGGGCGGGCTCAAAGAATAGGACCACTCTATACATAGGGATACAACGGCTGTATAGGATGAGACACGTGACTTATTCCCCGTTTAGGTTACAATTTCAATGCTGAACCGCGTTTACGATCAATGTACTGTCTACATTGGACGCGAGCCACATCATTGCCTGATCACTCTAAGCAGGCACTGCGGACCCATCTTACGGCCACGATGGCACGATCAAAACTCACGATCTAAATTGTGTTCTCGCTTCATCCCCCCACCCTAACTGTCGCGTCGTTTACCTGTCGTTCATGCCCGTGGTGCGGGTCGCGTCGCGTCCCTTTGATTGACACCCACCGCGCCGTCTGAATACGGGATTGATTCTCTAGTGAATGATCTTCGACACACCGTTTACGAAGCCCCGCCGTCAATTCGCTGGGTTAAAGATACCGTCCGCAAGCGAGACGCGCCGAATTCGAGATTTCCAGTGAGTGATCTTCAACACACCGCTAACGATGCCCTATTCGTCAATTTCTGGATCATAGATGTTTATCGTCCGGTTTGCCGTTGCACTCCTAATCCCTCAACGCGCCATTGACCAGGCCCCACTATCAATTTTCTGGATTATTTGAACTCGTCTCTCGGGCTCGCCATTGCAGTCTCACGCCCAAAGGCTCTGGAATATTCACTTCTGCACCATGCAATCGGACATGCCATCAGGCTTTTGCTGTCGAACGAGCATTGTGACCACCTACACCTTCATTACTATCTTATGGCCGCCTTCCTTCAGCTTTTAGCCTTTGTCTCGGACAACATATACGTTATCGCCGACGCAGGCTTTCAACTTCACTCAATAGTCTCTAGGGGAAAAGGTATCAATGAAGACTTTCGTGAAATCTTTGTGGACGTTAGGGGTAAACCATTGGAGAGATATTTTGGATAAGCTGGGTTGTATTTCAGGTCCTCTTCATGGCGTTAGAACACTGAGAATGGGCCGGTGAGCGTACTTTCCAATAGCAAGATTTTTCGTCATACAAGGCGTTGGAGTTCTGATGGAAGTTGCATGGAAAGGGGCTACTGGAAAACGAGTTGGTGCGTTCATCGGTTGGCTGTGGATGTTTTTCTGGCTTTCTTTGTGGGGAAACGCTTACATCTGAGTTCTGTCCCGAGGCTTACAGGTCTACCACATGATGGATGCCTTACGGTCTCTGTTTTTCTGACTACGTTTATCTATAAAGATATCGTGAATTAAATAGACTCGGTCAAGACTCGGACAACTGAGTGAGACGCAGAGTGCGATGATCACTGAGCAGGGCCTTGGGGATATAGGCTTCGCATCGTTCTAGTGGCTGAAGCACAATCCACGCTCATGCTCTCTGGCCACCGACTGAGATCGGAAGACGAACTGCTCGACATGCTTGGTAGAAGCAACGCCAAGAGCCTATAGGAATCATTCGACGGACACGTGGCAAGCAGCCTGGAACAGAACATCTCAGTTGCGTCTGCGCCGCCAGCATGACGAGCACAGATTACGCAGATAGAAGGCACACGAGTCTTGGCAGTCGCCTCGAGAGGCGAGATAGCTGCATTCAGAGAGAATGACCCCATCTGTTGCCCGCCTCGCGGTCAGCAGTTGTACGTCCACGCGGACTGTCTGACCAGGGCATATCGTTCTCCCGCTCACGATTGGCGCTCATACCGCCATGCCACTGTTCGTGCCCATACGCCTAGTCCCTGCAAACGTGATACACGCCGCCATCCACAACACAAAGTAAAGGGACCTGCTTACCTCCAATGGAAACGCCGTGATAACAGAAACATGCAGAGCGAAACGATACTTGTTGTTTGTTATTGTGTAACGAGTCCGATATAGCTATTATAAGCCAAAAATGCCTCCTCGCTGAATAAAACCTTCCGAATTGTGATCGTCCAAGACAATTTTAGAACATAGTGCGGAACGATCAGGGTCACAAAAATGGTATCAGATGGGTGTGTAAGCAGGGGGAGGTTCCTCGGTGACGTTATTCGAGACTCCGGTCTGCATCGGGCTCAGTGCCTGGCGACGTGCTGCGCTTGGCGGCGAAGCGGCTCGAAATGGATTTAGAGAGGCGGTGGGCGGCTGGGGGTGAACTTGGGTGCGAGGAGGGGGTGAAGAAGGGACTGAGGGGGGATCCGATATTGCTATATTTTCCTGGGCTCTGCGAGGTGACGGTAAAGCGAGGGCAGGCACAGCTAAACTCGAATCGTCCCTGCGTTGAAGCGGAGGAGTGACGGGCATCGACACAGGCGATGCTTGTGCTGTTGGTCGTGACAACCCGTTGCTAGATGAAGAAAAGCTTTGCGATCCAGAGTGACGGCTGTTATGTGTTGTGAAATCACGAGGGGGATACTGAGGGTACTGGGGGTGCTGGGGGTACTGAGGTATGTGTACAGGCGGTGGGGCAGTTTGATAATACACAGAGTAGTGACCTTGGTTTGGTGGTGCATACTGAGGCTTTGGTGGTCGGTTCTGGGGAACATCAACAGCAGCGGTGGTGGATATGACCCTGCTCTGAAGCCGCCGCCGCCGCCGCATGCCCATAACCAGGGAAAGTATGACTAGGAAGACGACGGTTGCCACTGTAGTGATTTAGAGCGAATTTCGGCGTCGCAATGAAAAGGACTTACCAATAGCAGCCGTGATGGTAATCATATGTTGCGAAGATTCACAGTTATCAAAGTAGGATCTATGGAGGTCGTCAATAGGAGAAAAAACACGACTTCGAGGGAGGCTTACGGGGTGCATGCACTTACAAGAGGAAGGTGCGATAAACAGACGATGACTGTAAATATAATCAAACTCGTGACAGCTCGGCACATCAAGAATTCCGAGAAAAAAGGGCACCCCAGGTGCAATTGGTGAGTCGGTATCAATTTTTTAAGGAGACGTTCAACTTGCTGTGGTGCGACACTGCCAGACTGCGAGAACGAAAAAGCACTGCCACTTTGCACAATGACAACGGGCTGCGCAACGGGCCTGGCAGCGACGGAGTAAGAGCGGGTTTTCTCATCGGAACACTCCGGAGCTCAGCGCTCAGCAGGAGGATACTTGGAATCGGGGAGCAAGTAAAGCCATCGGAGCTGAGAGCCACTGCTAAGCAGCTACTCAGAAATGCAAATGCCAGTGGGACAATGTGGCAAATCATGCCAATTGTCCAGACTCCATGTAGATTCATGAGTGTACAGTCGTGGTTGGAGTTCTGGCTTGGACAGTCTAACTCAATCTGATACGGACATACATGGCAGAATGACAACTTGCAGGTCCGACAAGCTTTGCTGTAAACCCTCCAAGTTAGTTTTCGAGAACCATTGCTAAGCTTCACATGGCTGAAACAGTACACGCGAGGAAACCGGGCAAGGAGGCTTTCTTGGTGAGAAAGAATGACATTGACCGTACGTCGTCGTCGTCGTTTTAGACGGATCACGTTCTGAATATCTCCCCCGGTGTTTGCGAACAGAGTTCGTCCAGGTCCTCCAGCACCGTACTTCCGACGGTCATGCCTACGTTCACTATGAAGGTTCGGATAAACGGTTGGACGAATGGATACCAGAATCCGAACTGCGTCCCTTCGAGCCAGACTCGGATGCTGTTCCATCAGGAACGAACAATAATAACGGAAAGCGAAGGAGAGAAGAATCCACCAGTCGTCCTGGTTCGCCGGCCAATTCTCCGCGAGAAGCCTGCTCGCCAGAGACGATACCTCTCCCAGACGCCCAAACGACGCCGCTAGCATCGCACGACACCATGACCGAGGAAGACTTTGACATTCAGCACTATAAACGGATCACCGCGCAGAGGAACTTTGATAAAGTCAACTTTGGACGATGGCAAATCAAAACTTGGCAAGTGGTTATCTCATCTCTCCGGAAATGAGGTTGCTAGAAATGCGCGCAGGTACTTCTCTCCATATCCAATAATGGAGACCGACGCCGAGGAGAACAGTGCGACCCCAGGTAGATCCTCTACCCCAACTCCCAAAACACCAAGTGTCACTCGGCGCTCGCATGGTCGGACTTCTGATCTGCTCGCTGGTGGCCTCACGCGTCCTTTCTTGACCAGTGAAAAATCCGTCTTGTGGGTATGCGAATGGTGTTTCAAGTACATGCCAGAGGGATCGATATGGGAATTGCATGCGGTGAGCATACTGTTTCTGATTTCGAGACGAGCAGCCAATTTGACGTCTTTCAAGAAAAAATGCGACAGAAGGCATCCGCCTGGGAGGAAGGTCTACCAGCGAGGAGCACACACCATTTGGGAGGTGGATGGAGCCAAGGAAAAAGTGAGTCGACATGGCGAATGCTCATTTGTGCTGTCCTCATGTTCTTCATACAGCTCTATTGTCAGAACTTGTCCCTTTTCGGCAAGCTCTTCATCGATGTGAAAACGCTCTTCTTTGACTGCGACAACTGTGAGTACATAGTCTATCTTTACGCTCCGAGCCTCAATGTCTACAGTTCTGTTTTACATACTGACGGATGCTGATTCGCAACGAGACCATGTACTCGGATTTTTCTCAAAGGTTGCTTTGGAACCGACGATTTAATGTTGTTCTGATGCACGGTCCCAGGAAAAATTCTCTTATGACGATTACAATCTTGCATGCATAATCGTCTTGCCTCCGTACCAGCGCAAAGGGTACGGAATGCTCATGATAGAATTCAGTATGTCGCCGTCTTCCCACCTAGTTCTCGTTTTTACGCAGTCAGGTTACGAGCTATCTCGCAGAACGGGCAAGGTCGGAACCCCGGAACGACCGCTGTCAGACCTGGGGTTGCGCAGTTATCTCACGTACTGGGTTGCCACACTCGTCCGATTCTTCCGGTATGTTTTCGTGATTGCTGTGGAAATGTTTGCCCCTCAACCCTAGCACTAGACGTCTGCTGACGGTATTGCCACCTGAATACTTGCAAGTGACTACGGACCAATGGATGCCCGACATGTCGCAAGTACAGTCGAGTGAGGACAACGTGATCCGCAGGAAACGGCCCAAGGGGTGGGATGGCGAGGTCACTGAAGTCGTATTGAACCCTCAACAATTTGATGGTCGGTACACGTTTACTCGTGTTGCGGAGCTGATGCTCATTAACATCGTCGCAGAAGCACTCAGTGCGCTGCGGCGGATCGAGACGATATCAAATGCGGACGGCAGTGCAACGTCTCATGTAGTAGTTCGATGCACGCTTGCAGAGATTGCTCGCGCGACCAACCTGCGGGTTGAGGATGCTGCGTTCGCTTTGAATGAGTGTGGCCTACTGTCACACGTGCAGCTGGACAGGCACGGCACTAGGGAGCAGATTGGAATCACACGGGAGAAGGTGGAGGTGGTGGCAAACGAGCGACGAGTCAAGGAGATGTGTATGAGCTTGGCGCATGTGTTGCTGTGAATATTACGACTTTCTGTTCGGAGGCATGTTGTATATAAAACCGTAAAGCGTGATGGTCCAGGACAGGACAAGCATGGCATATGATACAACGGGAACTCCATTTACTCCTGAGCAGACTCGTGTTCCACAGCAAGAATGTCTTGGCGCTTTTGCGCCACACGGTCTGCACGACGCTCCCGAGCAGCCTGAGTGAATTGTGTAAGCAGCAGGAATGAGAGAGGCTCTCAGATGGCGCACCTTGTTCCTGACACGACGAGCCTCCATCTGGTCTGAGAGGATCTTGGTACGGTTCTTTTCGGCCTTGGCCTTGTGGATGTACTCCATCAGTACACGCTTGTTCTTGAAGACGTTACCCTTCGACTTTTGGTACAGAGAGTGGTAACTGAGGTAGCGTGTGATCAACGACCGGCGAGTGTCCGGGATGAGTGAAAGACCTACAGATGCTTATCGATCTTTCCGGCTTCTCTGTATTTCCTCAGCAGCCGCCTCAAGACCCGCTGTCTCCGCATCCATTGAACTTTGGTAGGCAGACGAGCCTCGGCGGTACCCTTCCGTTTACCAGGCCCCGTGTGGCGACCTTTGCGTTTTGCGGCAAGAAGCTCGCGCGTGCGGGCACGGGAGTGAATGACGGTGGGTTTTATGATGACACGACCCTCCTTGATGAGTTTCTTGACGTGCGAGCGGGAGTTGGCGTTGGCGATCTCGGTCTGCTCGGCGGGATCAAGCCAGATTTTGCGCTTGCCGACACCGGCGACGGCGGCAGCGAGCCGTTTTTGAGAGCGTAAGTTGACCATCAGAGAGAGTAAGGAGAAGGGAGAGCGGGATGTGTGTGGGGGTGTGTGTGGCTTGACAGCCACCAAACCTTGATGGGTGGAACTGTACAGTCACGTGATGGGAGTGTCAAGACTAAATTGCTATTCGCTGGAGTATTTTTATCTCTTGTCGCGTAGGGTCTATGCTTAGTCATCCTCTTCCGGTTCTTTCGCTCTGCCCGCATCACCCGCTACTTAGATCCCTTTACAACATGACGATTTAATCTTTTTTCTCTATGGCCATCCCAGATTCTGTAGATACCCCTCCCTCCCCTTCAGAGTGCGACAGTTGGAGTCGTCCCTCCACTCGTCCAACAAGTCGTGCTCCAAGCATGTCCGCTGGCGTGCCCGGTGGCAACATCTCTGCTCCCGAGCCGCAGAACGCCCACCCAAAGGCTAAACCCCAGCCGCCTTCTCACCAACCAAATCAACCACGTCCTAGAACTGTTTCCAGCTCCCAATCAGACGGAGGACAGAAATTCACCCTCAAAGACCTCATCTCCACTGCACCGAAGCTGACACGCAAGTCTTCTGCCAGGTCCACCGGCAGCAGCAAAAAGTCCGATTCGGACGGAGAGCGGAGATCCCTCACCGGCGACAGCACAGCCAGCCTCGCACAAAAGTATGGCGTATGCCAGAAAGTCGCGATTGGCAAAGGCGCTACCTCCGTAGTCCGCCTTGCTCACAAGTGGGACAGATCGGAAGAAAAGCTTTACGCTGTCAAGGTAGGCTTCATCCCCAGTTTTGCTCATCTCCCGTGCTCACGTTTCCCCCAGGAATTCCGTAAACGTCGCAAGAATGAATCAGAGAAAGAATACGTCAAGAAACTTACCGCAGAATTTTGCATCTCTTCCACCTTGCATCACGTCAACATTGTCGAGACTGTCGATCTTGTTCAGGACGAGAGTCAGCATTGGTGCGAGGTCATGGAGTTTTGTCCGGGAGGGGATCTATACGCTGCCATCAAGAAGGGAGGCATGTCTCCCAGCGAGGTTGAATGTTGCTTCAAGCAAATCCTCACTGGTGTCTCGTATCTACATAGTCAAGGTGTCGCCCACCGTGATCTCAAACCAGAGAATCTTTTTTTCGACACAAAGGGCCACCTCAAGGTTCGTACTTTGACACATTTGCAACCATTTGTTTCACTTCTTCTCAGATCGGGGACTATGGTGCATCAACTGTCTATCGTCTTCCCTGGGAGGCGACCGTTCACATGTCGACGGGTCTCTGTGGGAGTGAACCTTACATCGCTCCAGAGCAGTTCTTGAGCAAACGTAAGCAGCTGGCTGCTCTCTTCCAAGAGGTAGCCTGATCCCTGGCTCCGTTCCTTTGACTCATAGCATATGACGCCCGCCTCGTCGACATCTGGGCCTGCGGTATCGTCTACTATTGTCTGCACTTCCAAGAAATGCCCTGGCGTGTCGCCCAACTCTCCGACACCCTGTATGCCGCTTATGTCAACGCCTGCGCCACTCCCGTCAAGGAGAAAGAGAAGGACCCTATCTATCCACCGACTATTAATAACTTGAGCCCTCGAGCTTGTAGGAGCTTGATTCGTAAGATGCTGGACCCAAACCCATCTCATCGGGTGGCCATCGAAGAGGTCATGGTCCATCCATGGATACGAGACATTCAGGTATGCCATGCTGTTGCTAAGCCAACCCATGTGCATGCGCATGCGATGCAGCAGGTCCAGGCTCAGTTGAATGCATCGTATGATCGTAATGCATGAACCTCGTTGTACTGGCAACGCCTGCATGTTGGGTAATTCAATGTTTTACGTCGTGGGTACAAATACGCTAGATGTTATCCTACACATTGCGCTTCGCGAGGTAATCATATATTTGCTTTTCCGATGCATGTCTATCATAAGCAGATATTATAGTCCAGCATTACCATCAGTTGAGAGAACGCAGTGCTTATCAAACCCCCAATTAATGACGCAAGGAACTTGGTGCCACTGGTATTCCCAAGACAGCTGTAAAATGGATGCGGAGGTATAGATTATGAGGCTATGTAGTGACACATGATCGGTGATTCCGTCATGCACCATCATTCCCTGTGGTGAAGAGGTGAATGAGCGCAGGGATTCTCGACAACACTAAAGTGCATGATGCCTCACCGCTCTCCTTCGTCCAGTCATCATGCCGCTTGATGTCGGCCTCTGTGACGGTTGGTCGAGTGCTTTCCAGACTCCTGATGAAGTCTTGTACTTTGAGTGGCGGTTCAACCAATTCGTCCGATTCTACTTCGGACCATGACTTTTCTACTCCCTCGGGATCTCCAGGCGAGCAAGGCGTCCACTTCGTTTTGTCCGATGCAGCCGATGGAGGGACAGGCTTAAAGTGTGTTGCGGATATGACCTTGCGCACTGGTTGCATGAGTGCGTCACGGACTACTATCGAGATATCAGAGCCAGAGTACCTGGAATGCAGATCAAAGGGAAGAAATGAATGCTGGGCTTTTCGAGCAGCTTACCCTTCCGTGCGTTCTGCCAGGGTGCGGTAGTCCTTTGCTTCTAGTTGACATGGCGTGGAGCCTATGTGGATTTCAAACATTCGCTTGCGAGCTTCTAGTCCGGGGAGCGGTATGTGTACCCGCTTCTCGAAACGACGCTTGATGGCGGAGTCGAGTTGCCAGGGTATGTTGGTCGCGCCGAGGACGAGGACGCCAGTGTCGTCATGGCCTACGCCGTTCATTTGTACGAGAAACTCCGTCTTTATGCGTCTCGATCCCTCTGATTCGGACTCATTGCGTGTACCTGCGAGGGAATCTATTTCATCGATGAAGATGATGGCGGGCTTGTTTTCTCGAGCCATCTCGAACAAGTTCTTGACGAGTCTGAAAGGAAATGGTTATCGAAAGGGAATGGGGGACGAATGCGTCGGTTCGACTCGCCTTTCTGAATCTCCTTGCCATTTACTGACGAGATCACTGGAGCTCACGCTGAAGAACGTGCTCTTGGATTCCGTTGCTACCGCCTTTGCGAGATACGATTTGCCCGTTCCAGGTGGGCCATACAAGAGGATACCCTTCCACGGCGTACGTTTCCCCGTGAAGAGGTGGGGGAACTTGATGGGGAGGATGACGGCTTCCTTCAAAGAGGCTTTGGCGCCCTCCAAGCCCGCGACGTCGTCCCATTTCACGTTTGGTTTCTCGGATAAGATCGCGCTCGAGAGACCGGCTCGGAGTTTCTTGAGCTCGGGATCTTGATCGTCGTCTCCGCCTTCCTTGCCTTTGCCGCCGCCACCGACGGCCGTGGAACCGTTAGCGCTGACGGCCTTGCGCGATCGATTCTCCTCTTGGGCTTGGATGTGTTTTTTCAGCGTTTCGGCCCGTGTCAGGTACTCTTCGACCTTTGCCCGGATCAAGACCTTGGATTTCTCGTTCTTCTCGTCTGGTGTGGCAATGATCGTGAGTGGTCAGTTGGAGAGAGAGAATCGACGCGTTCGGAAGACGAACATTTCTGGGCAAGCATAAAGTAGTCGAGCGAGTTCATGTATTGCTTGTAAGACTCTGCGTAGTTCTGCTTGACATCTTCGTCGATGGCACGCTGGACAATTTCGATGGCTTTCTGAGACAGATCGGTGAGGATGGGCTGAGGAGACTAGCGAAATGCCCGTTCCGGGACCGGCTTACGTCCAGGTTCGACTGACTCGACATTTCGAGAATTGAGTTGTGATGGAAGTCAAGGTGCGGACGAACACAGCCACGACGCCGCCGCTTCTTCATGGATGCTGCCATCCCGACGCATCTTTTCTCCAGCACCATCCCGAATCTGGTCGCTGTTTTGAAACATGCGCAAAGCTCTGAAGGAGTCGTCACAACTCAGGCAAAGCAGGCACTTTTGCAAGCAGTAAGTGTATGATATCACCAGCATAACGCGTGGTATCTAAGTCTGTCAGACCAATGACTTGAAGGGTACATTAGCTCAAGCTAAAGATTATGCCGCTGCCCTTCCTGGTGGCGAATTGAACTTTGAACAGCAAGACGAACTTGTTTCGATGCTAGAGAAACTAAGGGAGCATAAACGGTAATTAGAATCCTTTTTTCGTTCGACAGGAACTTGATTTTGTTAGGCAGGAACTAGCACATTTCGCTCACAAGGTTACGAGTGCCAATGGTACCGTTTCTGAACAGATGGTAGACGCTAGGATGGAGATTGATTCCACGGCGTCCACTCCTTTTGGATCTTGATAGCGGATAGATCGTGCGTGCCACGTCCCGTCTCGGTTATTCCCGCTGATGCATGTATAGATACACGTTGATCGTGCTAGTAGCAGAGGGAAGCTCATATTCGTAGCTAGAAAACGATTCGGGCTATCGGCCCCCTGACCTTGCCCTTGGTCGACACCATGTCAAGCTCCAGCCATTCACTCCCAAGCCTCTCTGCTCTGAGCGCGTCGCAAACCTTTTGGCTGTCGTCGTACGGAACTGAGTCTGCCGTCGGGACGTAACCGCTAGCGGCCGCGATCGCCTCCGCGATCTACTCCCTCGTGCGCCGCTCCAACCCCAGAATGTCGACAAACACCTCGACCGCACGCCCGACCGACTATTCGAGAGACACAATGTATATCATAATCCAGTCTGCTAGCTATAACAAAAAGCATCGAAATCCAACGATGAAAAGGAAACTGATAATCTCCACATTTGCTTCACGACGCGCCCCACTCAGCCATTTCCGAAGTCACAGGCAAGATTGAATTTCGCTTCGGCACTGTAACGTACCGGACGTGGTAAGTACAAGATCATCTGGGAACCGTCCTCCCACGCAAAAAACCTCCACTCCCGCAACCCCATTTTCTTCTACGATCAGATCGGCATCGGCGAGTCCTCCCACCAGTAAGACGTCTTCTGAAAGAGCTCTAGATCCTCGACCTTTTCATGGATGAGACAACCTTCTCGCGCACTTTGACATCAGCTCCGAGTTTGACCTCGCCGGGCACTCGGGAGGGGGATGCTCGCATCGCATTATACACACCGACTCCCGTCCCGGCTGCGTTTTTTGGTGCTTGCGAACGCTACACCGTTGATTTGATGGCGGTGTAGATCGAGATCACCCGGTCATTGTTGGCCAAGCTGCCTGACGGACACGCTGGAGAAAGTACGAGCGGGAGGGCATAGCGGACGATTCGGAATACCAAAGGGGATGAACATTTTTTATGCTGACCATGTGTGCAAGCTGAGTTCGTGACCCGAGGACATGCTCGCTTCCCTTGGCTTCCATGCACAGACCGACCCGATCGTTTACTCGACCATGTGAGTTAAATATCAGAACATTGACTCGGACTCATTGGTCTTGTTTGGGCGAGATCTACTAATTAAGTGCTCGACGTGACTAACGGGTAGGATGACGACTCAGGGTGTGTCGAGCACCGTTCAAAATATCGAAAAGGTACATTGGGTGACGTTTGTGTAATGTAATGCAATTACTTTGCCTATTGCGATCGGTACTTTGAATCGTGTGAGTGATGAAATTTCATCATTCAAACGATTCAAAATTCATATGTTACAGTGGATCAACTGGCACGTGAGAAATTAATATCCAAGGGTTTACGCGAAGCAGGCTTGTGTCGCCGAATTTATCAACGATGCCCGTCCCCACTCGTCCGCAGAAACCGCCCGTGGGCGTCCAGTCCTACTACCAGGCGAAGATCGAGTCAGCCGAACTACTCATCACATCAATGAGAAAACACAGAACCTACGCCGTCTAGAGGCCCAGCGGAACGCACTCAATGCTCGAGGTGCGTGCGCCATTGCCAATCTGCAAGCAACCGTGACAGAATATCGTAGTGAGGCTGCTTAGAGAAGAGCTGCAGCTCCTCTATGAACCGCAGTTACGTCGGCGAAATCGTCAAAGTGATGGGGAAAAAGACAGTACTGGTCAAGGTCCAGCCTGAGGGAAAGTATAGTACGTGTGTTGCATTCTCGATCGCGTCTAACCTACTCATACCACTCCCGTTCTACCCAGTCGTCGATTTCGATTCGGAGATTGACGTCTCATCCTTCACGACCTCGCAACGCGTCGCCCTCCGCTCGGACTCGTACACGATACACAAGGTTCTGCCAAACAAGGTTGACCCGCTCGTCTCCTTGATGATGGTCGAGAAAGTCCCCGATAGGCTATAGCACGTACGAGATGGTCGGAGGGCTCGACAAGCAGATAAAGGAGATCAAAGAAGTCATCGAGCGGCCCGTCAAGCACCCCGAGCTCTTCGAGGCGCTTGGGATCGCGCAGCCCAAGTGAGTGCTTCTGTACGGACCTCCTGGGACGGGAAAGACGCTGCTCGCGCGCGCCGTCGCACATCACACAGATTACAAGTTCATTCGTGTTTCGGGATCTGAGCTAGTGCAAAAGTATATCGGGGAGGGTAGTCGGATGGTCCGTGAACTATTCGTGATGGCGAGGGAGCATGCCCCAAGCATCATTTTCATGGACGAGATCGACTCGATCGGCAGTTCGAGGGGGGAGAGCGGGTCGGGTGGCGGTGATTTAGAGGCTCAGCGAACCATGCTCGAGTTGCTGAACCAGCTGGACGGGTTCGAGGCAACGAAAAACGTAAAGGTGATCATGGCGACGAATCGGATAGGTGAGCCCAGTTTGTGTGATCGCTTGATTTACTTACACAGACATTCTTGACTCGGCATTATTGCGACCAGGTCGGATCGACTGTAAGATCGAGTTCCCGCCTCCGGGACCAGAGGCACGCGTGAGCATTCTTCGGATTCACTCACGCAAGGTAAGAGTTTCCCGGTGTGCAATGTAATGGTGTTGCTGATTGATGGGCTTAGATGTCGCTTCAGTGGGGTATTGATCTAAAGACGCTGGCCGAGAAGATGGGCCAATGTTCTGGGGCATAAGTTTGTGGTATTTGCACCAAAGCGGGTGAGTCAGTCTCGTAACCACCCTGGTATTTAAAGCTCTTTTGTCTAACAAGTATCAGGTATGTATGCTTTGCATGAGCCACAGCAGCATGTGACACAGGAGGATTTTGAGTTTGTGATTGCCAAGGTGCTGAAGAAGCACCAGGAAGGGAATACATCCGTCAACAAACTGTTTTCATAATTCCAATCAAGTTGGGAATATGTGTTTATCCAGGTTACATGCATGATGGCAATAAAGAAGTTATACAACTTTCTTGTGCTGAGGGGATATGTGTTCATAGAGAACACTCCAAGAGGAATAAAGGGATTTGACTCTAGTAGGAAACTTACTATGGAAATAGAGTAGCTTGCTATGAAAGTAACTTGAGAGAGTTTATAAGAGTTGTGATGAATGTAAGGAAGAACAAGTGTGGAAAACTTGTTCATTGGAAGGGACAAGGATGTCCCTCTTATATACTACATGACTGTTTGTACATGTTATGGTATATAGAATGTGGTGGAACATTATGTAAGAGTTCTAGCCAATAGCATATAAGACTCTATACATGATGTGTAATCACTGAGTCATCTGAGTCATAAGCATAGCATATGAGTCATCATAGAAAATGAAAGAATAGTCTAGTAGTAAGTTCTAGACTGATGACTTAACAATCTAACTCTGATTGTTTCAACACTCCTCCTCATTGAGATGATGATCACAATGGTTTAGATCTTGGGTAGATAGTTGGTGAGACCAAGTCATAAATAACCAAGTCAAAACTTGTCAAAGGTAACATTCTTTGTAAAGATGTCTGCTCATTGGTCTTGAGTAGGAACATAGAACAATTCGAGTTGTTGATGTTCTTGAACCACTTCCCGAATATAGTGATATTTAATCGCTATATGCTTTGAACATCCTTCTTGAGCAGGGTTTTCAGCTAAGAACATGGCTCCTTGATTATCACAGTTAAGCGGTAAAGGATGTTGGATCTCATGACCAATCTCTTTGAAAAGATTGTGAATCCAAACTAGTTGTCTAGCGGATTCTGTCATGGCAATGTATTCCACTTCTGTGGAAGATAAGACAACAATTTTCTGATGTCTTGAACACCAAGAAACAATAGCATCTGTGAGGAAGATATAGAATTCCTATATGGAGATTCTACTAGTGCAGCCGAGGGTTCTCGAATAGAACAAAGAAAAGGAAGCTATTCTCTAGTAGAAAATGTACTAGGGATATGAGTCAAAGTGTTGAAGCTAAGACAAGGTATCAATCACTAGATGAGTGTGAAAGCGACCTTATATTCAAGGGTCAGGCTTAGGGCCTTATATACTACAAGATATGTTTGTACATATTTGTAGAAAGGAATGTCATAGAACATTCTATCATATCATGTAAAAGATTCTAACCAATAGCATAAGTATCTCGTATGATATGTAAGTACTGATGTGTAAGACATCAGTCAGCGTATGTAATTGACCAATAGCAATATGATCTCAGTCATAGCTGAGTCAAGCCAATGGCAATAACAGCTCTTATTTAATCAGAGAGATAATAGATAAGATAAAGGACACGGTCTAGATTGGACCGGTCTAGAATCGGAAGTAATAAAGTAAGTGAATACTACCAATTCAATACTCCTCCTTATTGAACTGATGGGTAAAGTGTTATGGCTTGGCAGGGTAGCCAGTAAGACCAAGGCATAAGCAGCCTATGTGGAACTTGTCGAAGGTAACATTCTTTGTAAAGATGTCAGCCTTTTGATCAACAGTGGGAACATAAAAGAGATCAAGAGTTTTGAATTCTTGTACTGCGTCTCGGATATAGTGATATCGAATAGCTATGTGTTTTGATCGTCCTTCTTGAGCAGGGTTTGAAGCAAGAAACATAGCACCTTGATTATCACAATTAAGTGGTATTGGGTGTTTGATCTCATGACCAATCTCAGCAAAGAGATTTAGAATCCACTCTATTTGCTTAGCGATTTCAGTCATGGCAATGTATTTTGCTTCTGTAGAAGAAAGAGCAACTATTTTTCTGATGTTGTGAACTCCAGAAAACGATAGCATCTGCAAGAAAAATACAGTAGCCAGTAGTAGAATGTCTTGTTTCTTGGTCACCAGCCCAGTCAGTATCACAGTATGTTGTGAAACTTGAGTCACATGTGAATCCATTGAAAGTGATTGAGACATCTTTCAAGTAAGTGAGGTATCAAACAATATACTGTAAAGTGCTTGATTTAGATGATCCTCAGATGGATTTGCAGTGAATTGTGACATCTTGATTACTGCATAAGCAAGATCTGGTCGTGTACCTAGCATGATATAAAGAAGAGATCCGATCACAGATTGGTACTGCGATCTTTGTTTTGGATCTTTTTTCTGCTCATTAGGACTCGGAATATATCCGGAAGGTAAAGGTGTTCATGCATGTTTCGCATTCTCTAACTGAAATCTTTTGACAACTTTCTCAGCATAGGAAATTTGGTCAAGTCTCAGAGTTTGTTTGTTTCGATCTCTGGTAATTCACATGCCAAGATATTCTGTGGCATTGCCAAGAACATGTGATTCCCATTGCTTTGTAAAGACAGCAATATGTTCAAGGAGTAGCTTTGTATTACTACCCATAAAAAGTGCATTGTCAACATAAAAAACAAAAACAGTTTTGTTCTTGCCGATATATTTGATATAAACACCAGGATCTGAGATCATGCATTTGAATCCCATCTTCTCAAGGGATTTGTGTAAAGCTTTGTTCCATTTAATGGCGGCTTGTTGAAGGCCATAGATAGCCTTGCGTAAATGACAAACTTTGTTTTCTTTTTCTTTCTTGAGGAAACCTTTGGGTTGAACCATATAAAACTCCTTGTCATTGTCAAGTTTTCCAAAGAGAAAAGCAGTTTTGACATCTAGTGCTTTGATCTCCCAGTCTTCTAGGGCTGCAAGGGCTAGGAGTAGTTGAACTGTTTCAAAGCGAGTGATGGGAGAAAAAATTTCTTCAAAATCTATTCCATAGATTTGAGTAAAGCCTTTTGCAACAAATTGTACCTTTTTACGATGATCGCTTTTCGTAACATATATCCATCTCCCTGTGATGGGTTTTCTTCCTGGTGGTAAATCCACAAGGTCCTAGACTTTGCAGTCATGAAGAGATTTTATTTCTTCTTCCATCAATTTTTGCCATTCTTTTTGTTCACTTTGTGGTAATTTCTTAACATCTTGGTAATGAACCAGTATACTGCCTATAGCAACGGCAGCAGTGAACATATAGTGATGAACCAATTTTGAACTAAAGGGTTGTGGTGGTGGAGTATCATAAAGATTCTCCATATCATCATCCTGATGAATTGTAGGAATCTTCTCTTCTGGAATAGGAGTAGTGCTCATACTTGGAGTAGTAAGAGGTGGCAAGAAAGTCATTAGAAATGACTCCTCCTCAATTGTATGCATAGGTACATGCTCTCTTGATTGAGGCATTAGATCTCGCTCTATCTCAAGCAGTGTTTTATCTCCATAGATATTATCTGAAAGGATATGTCATTTGGGAATTCAAGATGAAGTCCTTGTTTTGGTAGGGGTTTCCTCTCGTATAGCTTGAGTTGGTCTATGTTGATGAGGTTTGACTCAAAACTCAGGAATAGTTTCTGTGGATTGTCTCCTAGGTGCTAACCAAGGGTAAGGAGGTGGTTGATATTGTTGCGAACCTTATTTTCCCCTCTTCATTTTCCCTTTCCTTTTCATATCACGTGACCTGCTTACAAAGCATCACATGCCCCTTTTACATAGCTCTCTCTTTTTGAGTCACGTTACCTGTACCTTTATCCTCGTAACACTTATTGGACTTTTACCATATATAGATAGCATAGCTTATTCAGACCTGCCCTAAGCTGGTCTGTGCGCATGTACTTGTAGTATAAATACTTGAATGCAGCAACTGAACAAGCCAGTCTTGTTCTGGTTGGATTCCCTCCTTCCTATCCATTCCCCTTCATAAGTCAAGTTCTAGTCGAGGTGCCATAGTCCGTTAGGATTTAGGTTGCCTTCATAAGAACAAGACTATTCTACTATCCCACCTCACCCGCACCGGTACACATGCAAAAAAAAAAAAACTTCTATCTTCATCGCTGTATCATTGTCGGATCCCAGACATAAGGGAGACCCTTCCTATCGGAAGTAAATCGAGAACCCTTGACCAGGTTACTGTCCACGGATTACGAACCGTGACATAAATTGTATTGCAGAGACCATACATCTCACAAAGGAGTTCGCATTGGTAGCACTTTGACCTCATTCGAGAGGACATAGCTATCCGCTCCTAAACGTATCGCCCCCTACCCTGTGCATAGTGGGTCAGCACACGCTTTCGAACGAGCGTAATTGTTATCGAGGTTGCGCATGATATAACCTAAATGATCCGCGAGTAATAACTACTCATCCCAATCATGGGGCAACAGTTAGCGCCTGCGTGCACCTAGTGGTGAGCAGGGCCCGGCTCGGCTCGAAAACCCCGGCTCAAGCTCGGCTTCATAGGTCTCAGGCTTGATAAAAGTGAAGCTTAAGCCCTTAATAACGGCCGAGCCAAGCTTGGGGCTCGGCCCGGCTTAAGACCCGGCTACGATCACACGCTTATCATTCACGCCATGACTAGTATTTACTCTAACATCAACATCGGAATATCATCTCCATCATCAACGTGCGCCAACACTTCTTCTTCCAATTCCTCGACCAGAGCTTCAACATCTGAAAGGATCACAACATCCTCGTCTGATTGAG
Organism: Leccinum subgranulosum; assembly: GCA_038091575.1. Classification (NCBI taxonomy): domain Eukaryota; kingdom Fungi; phylum Basidiomycota; class Agaricomycetes; order Boletales; family Boletaceae; genus Leccinum; species Leccinum subgranulosum. The sequence continues at coordinate 67,346 of JBBPOS010000105.1, forward strand.
TTTGAGTTGAAGCAGAACCTGAGCCCTCCTCTTCTCCAACCTCCGCCAGCACGGATGGGTCATCTGGCTCACGAAACAGCAAGTCTCGCCGAATGAGACATTTGAGGCATTGCAGAGCTTCGACTATGTCTGCACCAAGTCGGTTACGGCGCTTGCTAATCGTGATTCCCGATGACGAGAATGCCCGCTCACTGGAAACGGATGTTGCCATAATTGACAGATAATCACGAGCCAACGAGCTCCAGATCGGATACCTGCCCGCATTGAGTCCCCACCATTGCACGATGGACATCCCGGGTGCCAGTTGGTCCTTCGAATTGAGGTAGCCATGAAAATCCTCCAACCAAGGCTGTTGAGGATCTCCGTGCACCGATGGAGTGGACAGTCCATTGACGCCATCATCGTTGTCATCATCTGAGAGCTCTCGTAGCAGCTGACTGATCTTCCCATATGATGCCGTAGCCTTCAATGGTTTGCCATTTGGCTTAGCGACGACGGTTCCGTTCAGTTCCAAGTACCGTTCCTCATACTGTATTGTAGTGTCAGTGAGCTAGATTAGTAGTCATACGAACAACATCAAACGCACCAAGCGTTCCGCGTGCTTCATTGCATCATCATACATCTCTGCACCCCAAAATTTCCGTATGTGATGTGATTTTTGGACAGGATCAAGCACTATAATTTACGATTGGCTAATGCACGGGTGAAACGATTGGCAACGTACACATTGCCATGATATATGCATCCGAGTCTGCTGTCTTTTCATAGTATTCTGCAACCTTATTTATGCCCGCTTCGAGTGCTGGCCAAAACTCGAGGTAGTCCGCCTTCAATCCTCGGGTGTGCCATGCCTTATGCAATGCCTCGAGTGCTGGCAGGGCCAGATGAGCAGCGGGGCCAGTGTCTGATGAGAATGACTGCTGGGCAAGTTCTGACTTCCCAAGGAGGCCGAGCAAGATCTTAACCCGAGCCCATTCCTCGTCTGTCAGTTGGAGATTGAGTAACTTTTGACGTTTCTCTCGATCCTTCTCGGCAACGGCCATCTCGTGCACAAAAGTATCAACATCCTGCCAAAACAATACACCATTGTACCGTAGTCATTAAAAATGCAAAGAAAAGACTGACATCCTTCAGCTTTTCAGCTCGGTCTAGCATCAGGTACGTTGATGACCATCTAACTGGCATGTCGAGAAGTAGTTGCAGTGGTCGTTGACGCGGTGGGTGGTTTGGCTTGTCTTGCTTTTGAATCGTCTGAAAGAGTTGTTTGCGCTTCGCCGACGAGCGCTCCTGTGTGAAGAACATTGAATGATGATAGTCATCTAGCTAGTATTGGATGTTGCTCACCTTGACACAAATTGATCGTATGACGCCGACTTCATCACGCTCAGAGCCACGCTCTGCGATTAACTCCGTGTCGGGGTTTTTGGGGTCGTATTCCTTGGATTTGCTGTGAGCGCGCAGGAATGCTTGCGTAGCTAGATTTATGATGTGCGCCAGGCAGCTGCAAAACACGGGTAAGGAACGGTCAAACGAACAGTTCAAAGATGTACCGAACACGTTTCTTCTTTGCGTTCCATTTTTGCCCGGTCGCACACTCGATTTGGTTGCCAAATTCATTTGCCATTGTATCCATATTGGTGGCATTGTCGCATGTAACGTGCCCTATCTGTCACATCGGGTTAGTTTGAATTAATTCTGTCGAAAGAGAAATGGTACCTTATGCGCGATGCCGAGCCGTTTGACAACCTTGTACAAAGCCTGTCCCAACCGAACTCCATTGTGAGCGTTGTTCATTCGGATGAAGCCGAAGAGAGCCGTTTTGAGTTCCCATGTTCCCGGAGAGCTTTCGTGCATCCATGACCCGGTGACAGCAAAGAATGCGTCTGTGTTCGAGGCTTGCCACACATCACATGTTAGATTGACCCGACCTTTGACGGCATCGCTCTACAAAAAGATCAGTACAAAGCATTGCTATAGATAGCTTCAAGTTAGTACCTGTAATTGTGTACGTAGCTTGATCATTTGCGCCTTGAACATATCAATGACGGATTGTCGAGTAAGCTTACGACCTGGCAGCTTCACGCCGTTTGTCGCTCGCGCCGCCACATCCATCATGCTTTTGAAATCAGCGTGCTCGAACACAGATAAGGGCTGTGAAAGCATTAGTTTACGTTGTACACCGTTCGAGATTCAATATAATTTGCCTGGTCCGTATTCACCAACCACTGAATGGCGACGGAGCGAAAGCGCTCGTCACTGTATGGGACAGTTCGTTCCTTTGGGGGCATACGCTCAACGTGGCCGTCGAGCCGGGTTTGATGGCCCGCTCTCGACTTGTCCTTCTGGCTTTTCCGGTCCTTGGGCAGCATCGAAGGGAAGTTCTCTGCTTCCGCCCATTTTAAATACTCGGCCTGAATTATATCATTAGTATATCTATGTCAAGACGTATCGTGCTACTACCGTGACTCACCCGATGGTTGGACTCCAAATGACGGCGAAGCGTGGATATCTCAGCGACGAGCGTTACAACGGTCGCTCCTTTGCTATTTAATATGAATATTCATTAGTCGTATATACGCTATGAAAAGAGAACGACGAGACTCACGAACAACATTTGCAGTTGCGACATCTCTTGCCGTCGCTCGCTCGGATGAAGGGCTCGTCGAAAAACTCGTCGACATCTCGACTGCGTTGCTCTCGACGAGCCTTTGGAGGCTCGTCGATATCCATGACTTGGATCTCGGCCAACAAGCCATCTGACCCGACTGCATCTGGATCTTCGGCCAAGGAAGACGAGATGGCTGAAGATGTGGAGTGTCAGTGGAACGACTCTGAACGAGGGTAGCACACTGGCATACTACATACCACTGGCTTGAGTGTTGTTGGTAGCACGAGGGTCTGATGTAGCTGGTCGTTTGCCTGCAATTCGTCGAATGGAAACTGGTTAGTATGCATTAAAAAAACGAATCAAGAGCGATCGCACCTTTGCTGAGCCGACTCGGCCCGGATCGAGACGGTGCGTTTGCCTCGTCTTCAGAGTCTAACAGACTGGTGATGTCCCGTTTGCGCTTCTGAAAAGAGGTCGAAGGTAGGGTGGGAGGGGGGGATGCGGTGTCATCATGATAAGAGGAGGTGGGGGAGTTGGGCACGCTGTTGAGTGGCCCCAAAGCGCCTGTTTGGAAGTGGCGGTGTGATGAGAGCTCAGGTATGGCGGTGTTCTCGGCGTCTCTAAGTTTTGCCGATGGGATCGTTGCCCGTTTCGGTCGTTGAACGGCTGTGTTTTCACCGCAGGCACTCGCGGTGTTCATTTCCGGTATGCCGGCGGAAGTATTCAAAGGCGCTCTATCTACTATAGGTATAATTGTACAGTACACGGAGAATCCCGAATTACAATTACTAGCCCCAGCGCTGACCCCGGCCAAGGGCTCCGAGAAAATCAAGCTTGAGCCCCTAGGCCGGTCGAGATCCTCGACGAAGCTCGGCTCGGCTCGGCTTAAGTCGGCCAAGCTCGGCTCGGCTCGGGTCTCTGAGCCTGGCTTTGCCCATCACTACGTGCACCATCCTCCACCAGTAAGTTGTCCTCGTGAGGCAACAGGCTGAAGAAGATTTTTCTTTACAGATCGAGTGACGTGACTGTTGAGAATCATGGATTCATTTCGTTTCCATACCATGATCCCTAGTAGCGTTACTCTAACGTTACTGACTAGTCACCCAATGTGACTTAGTTGTGACTCATTCTATATGACTCACTTATCACTTATCACTCTTATCTTTACTTACGCTATGCATATTACTCATCACTTAGATAAAGCTTTAACGCCATTGGACAATAGCAGTATCTTACTACGGATGACTCATGACTTCGTCATCCTTCCATGACCTTCCATAGAGTTCTATCTCTATTTCCCTTATACAGGAGAATACATACATAGATACAAACATCTCTGTATTGTATATAAACCTGGAGCTATCACTCTGGGACAATAATGAGTCTTCCACTCATTCTTCCATCTCACTCTCACTCTAAGCTACTTGCTCGAGTCCTTACTCTCGCAACTACCTTCAATCTTTGTTCGTTACCTTCGGTCTATACAGTGAGTATCTCCCACTGTTCTCTTAGTTCCCTGGGAAGGGTACTGCGCCCACAATCGAGACTTGCTATCTCGATAGGTTATGAGCCCTGAGCTTTAACCCTTTCTACACTAAGAGCGTCGAGGCATTTGCCGTCTTTTGATATCACGATGCCTACCCCTCGACAAATAGTCTGTTGGGCAACTGGTTTTCTGAGCCAGATTATTGGGACTGTCGCGTTGGTTTATCTTCTCTTAATGAGAGATACCCGGCCCACTGGAACCGGAGACCGAGCCCTCTGGGTATACCTTAGAGGAGAACGACTCATCTTGGATCACATCCTTGATATAAATCGTTTTTATCTCGAGCTTTACGCTGGGATCCCCTTCTCGGACTTGCGCTATGAGCTTACCATAAACTATAGGATAGTCGACGACTTCCTACCTAGAGAAGGACCTGAAGAACCACTATCGGTTAATCTTCCTTCACCACCTCCTTACGTGGGTCCTCCTCCAGCTCCTAGCCCTCGTCCTCCCTCGGTTTCTCCCATACCAACTCCTGCTCCTTCTACTGTCCCCTACTTGCTTCCTTCATCAGCAAACCAGCCCTCAGCTGTCCACCCTGTGACAGTCTGGACAGAGCTGGCCAGCTCCCCCAGTTCCCCAGCACCCCCAGCAAAGGTACCTAACTGGCCAGCTCTGTCTAGACTGTCCCAGC
>JBBPOS010000106.1:0-72129 GCA_038091575.1 Leccinum subgranulosum
CCCCCCCTAGTAGCGGCAACATGAACAGATTTCATAGTGATTTATTTCAAGTATGAACAGTGGAACTTTCGCATCTCATGCAGCAGCCAGTTGCCATGAATTTTCCAGCAAGTAACGGGCGTTCAAATTCTACATCTTGTTTTGTTCTGAATGTGTTCTAGTAGAACGAGCCAAAGATTGCTTTCAAAGATTGCAGATCGTAACGTCAAGGACGCTCTATCCTCAACAAAGTATGCTACATGAACAACCGTAGACTAGTACGCTCTATGACATAGTATCTACCTGCAGGATGTAGCGATTGAAAAGCAAACCTCAGTTGTCATAGCCAAGTTGAAGATAAAGATATCCCAGGTGCCCAAAAGAGCATCTCCCTTATCGTTTGGCATCAGATATTGAAAAGGGGCATTTGAGACGCATTCATCAGTGGTGTCTGCTGAAAAAAGACGACCGCTGGTTGGCATCGTGCGGTTGATCGGAATCCTGAAAGAGTGCCGATAGTTCGTCTTTCTTGCTGGGCAGAGACGTCATAGGCAAGAACTCGGAAGAACGACCACGCAATTCCAGTTCCGCTTACTGCAACCGCGACATGGACCTAGAGTTCGGGTGCACTTGCAGTCTTACCATATTGCGATGATAACCATAGTGCACGCCACAACGACACGTCACGGTTGTGTATCAGATAATGGCCGGGGGATGAGAGATCCCGGCAGATAAATGGATGACTATTTGTAGGGGGATCTTCCTTTAGCACACGGCCTACAAGTGGCACGTCGAGGGAACGGATGCACCCAGGAGAGGATAGAAGGTCAGGAGACCACCCAGGCGAGCAAGATAAATGAAAAACTGTCGAGCACAATCGAAAGCCATGGCTGCAGCAAAGGGAATGGCGGGAAACAAGCGGCGCCCACTGCAACTTGATACGACTCCACAATGATGGTTTTCAAGCTACACAATCCGGAACAGCTTAGTAGCTGCTTCGATGTTATGACCAATATATATATAATCACACTTGATCTCACCTTGTATGAGTGGCAAATTAGTACTGGAAGCCACAGTCTGGTATGGTTTCATTTGGGCTTTAAGACCACCCGTTTGCTCACTAGGAGTCGGGGACTTAGGACACAAACATTGCTACAATCCTGATGCTTATAAAGGGGCATCACAGAAGGGTGTAGCCCACTTGGAGTTTCCCACCCGCACATGGATATACCACCTCCCGGACGTGCTCGCGCTACGCAGACTCCCGCGGATACATCAGCGTCGAACGGTGGTGAAACAAACCAGTGGCCCTGCATAACTAGAAATTAACATGTTCGGTAGACTCACAAATAATGGAAGAAAACAATATTGGAGGGGGGACCGTGAGTGACCGAGCTTCTGACAAATTGATAGATTCTAGGACTTCTCAACAAGTTATACACGAGCCGAGATGTTGAGGTACGAGGGGCCGAGGACGAGTTGAGCTGTGCCAGTGCTGCATTTTCTTGGCATGACTCTTAGCAGAGCACTTTCCAGCAGCCTTGCACTGAGGTTCAAAGGATGGGAGTCCCTTGTCGTTGGGTAAGCTTTGGTCGGCCGCCGCGTCAGTGGCGTCACGCGATTTCATACTGCCATTGGTCCAAGACTCGTTCAAATTTCAGAACGCTACATCATCTAATCACGTTCGAGTGCTAGTGAACACCAACGCAACCACGCATTCAGTTCAGGGAAAGTCCTGATCCGCGGGCTGGTCCCATCGCTGTCGCCGTCCCAGGCTGTGCGGGTTCAGGCAGTCTGGACTCGGCACCTCTTCCTCGGACTTCGGAGCCAACGGCCGCAACAAACCCGTTAGGGCAGCGAGAACCTCTCCGTCACACATGGATGTATATCATGAAAGCGGTACGTGCTGCCTGAACTCCGGGGAACGTGGGCACTACCATCAACTACCTCCCTAAAAGAACCAGTGTGTTTCTCTGCCATGCGGAAGGCGCTCTTCCGTTCATTCATCCTGGAGGTGGAGCAAGTCTCTATGTCCTCCTTGAATAATCGCAGTGCAAGAATTTTGTCCCTCGGTGCCGAAGTTCATACAGGCGATGCAGCACACTGTACCACTCTGTCCAAGCGGATTTCGAAGCAATGCCAGCGTCTGCAGTTGTATACCCTTGTTGCGGATAAAATCCCACTGTTGGTTCATTCAACACAATTGGGGGTCCGAACCAGGATCCAGTGTGAAGGACTTCTCCTGATTTCATACATCCGTTCAGCTGCAGGTTTTGTTGGATGTTTCCATGGGCCTTGTCCCAGTCTTCCAGAATGAAAAGGTAAGAGAGATGGTAGAAAGTGACAGGGAGGATGCTTGAAAGCCCAAATGATAAGTACGCTAACTAACAGCTGGCTCGGGAAAACAATCATCGATAATGGACACGCGCCATGTCTGGATCTTTCACCATAGATCTGGCGTCTCTGTCCACTTTGTTCCATTCCGTAAGGTGACCGGCGCCGCAACTGCGTGGCTTTAGTGCGCACCGGTCAGAACGTATCTCGGCTATCTTCTTTGTGACCAGCTAAATATTTGTGATAAATGTATTGATAAAAGTGCGTCCATGTGATATGACTTCTGCCAGGCACAATGGTTGTGGCTTCCAATAGCCAAGCAAATGCATGGCCCGATTTACAATGCAATATGCCTGTGATAAGAAACTTGTGATTCAAATCGACAATATCTGGCCCGCTTCTAGCTAGATCGGGGCCTTTCATCGCGTTGTTCAGTGGAAAATCCACTGAACTGATCCAGGATACGGTGCTTGCGGCTTGCCAGTACATATTTCTGATTCGCACCCACCTGGACTCCGATCTTGCCTCCCAATTCCCAGGAACAAGCAGTGCCACTTACTAGGTGCGCCTCCCGATATGAATCTGTAGTGCTCTCACGGTGAACTGCCGCTCTAATGACATGGTAACCTGTGGTGTTCTTGATCTCAGACCCGTAATGATACGCCGTGCGTTGGTTGTTCCACCTTTTTTATATCTTCCATGCAATTCAGGCTTGACCTAGATAAGTAAGCTTCGTCGTCCGATCGATGGCGGCCTTTCGCAATTTAGCCTTGTTTTGTAAACAGTCCAACGCCGAGTTTTTGTCATACATATTCCTAGGGCGGCAGGAACGGCGTGCGAGACAGGGGGCAGTGAGTCTCAAAATCTACGCCCCCGCTCGATGTAAATCGCCCCAGGGTCACTCAGGCTCATTGTGATTGATCTACACTGCTTTGGCCGTTGACGATCGTGATTTTTTCTTGTGCAGGGAGCCTGTGCCTGTCATATGGCCTGGATAGTACTCCCTTGATGTACCTCAGCGCTCGCGGCTGAAAATGGTAGTCGGGTCACCGCATTGAATGGCTGAAGGCTTGCGCCCAGATCTGAGATCTGAGGCTCCAGGCTGTACATGAGGCCTTTGTCGCTTGGGGGGAGATAGATAACCCATTTAATGATGTGGAGAGTACGGAGCAGAATAGGCAGCGCATGATAGCTGAGTTTTCTTGGAACGCGGCAAGTACGTACAAAGGGCCGTCTTGAGGAGCGAAAAGAACGGAGCTGGGCAGACAATTTATGAGTTTCATCGATTCACAGAAATTATGGGTGGTGAACGGACCACATGGGACATGGGGACAAGACGTCAGAATAACCCGCGGCGGGCACGCAAGACCGGTGCGCAGCGGGTGGACCGTGAAAAAATGGAGCCAAAGTATCAGCTGTCAAAAACTTAAGTAATTGACTTGTGCGAATTTTCCCTTCATTTGCTCTTTCCTTCGTCCCGCAATGTCCAGCCAGTCAAGTGAGTGTCCCACACGTGTATGATTACTGTCTTATCGTCTCGTTACGATTTGTTACGATGTTGGCTTGGAAGATGACAGCGATTTCGGAAGGGTGCGGCCGAGGGAGGGGGACTTCGATTACCTAGTCGGAACGAGTCCCTGGCCGGCCCTCGTGTTTGATGGGTCTCTCCCACCAAGTACAGGATTATTCAAATTGATTGGCGCGATGCTGCGCGCGAGCGCGAAGTTCGAACCTGCTACGTACACCTACCCCACGTTGGGTCACTGTCGTTGCACCGGCTCAGACAACGCCACCGACGTTCACGTCTTTTTCGTTCCTCCTTTACGTTTCTTTCTCTTTTTTCCTCTTTTCTCTCCTCTTTCTTCTTTCTTCCGACACCCTCCATGTCCTCCAACGCGGGGAGCTTGGCCCCAAGCTCGACCCCACCGGTGGTCCCGACCTCGATCCAGGGTACTACTCTTCCTTCCTCTCAATCCTCTTCCTCTTCTACACCCAGCACCAGTACTGACCCATCATCCACACCCTCCTCAGCCTCACCTACGTCCACGACCTCCGTTTCGAGTCCTACAACCACCCCTAGTTCCACCCCCCCAACGACAAGCACCACATCCACAACGACTCCACCGACCAGTCCGGTAGGTCAAACCACGACAACGCCCGTTGATACGCCGAGGCCGTCCTCGTCCACCACCTCCACTTCCTCCACCACTCCGGTAGCATTCACTACATCCTCTTCTACGTCCCAGGTGACGACAATATTTTCGTATGACCTTTCTTTTCCGCCTTCCATACATCCCTTGATGATGTTCCTCCGCCAGCACGACTGATTCTTCTGGTTCAGTCTCCTATGTTACTACCACCATTCCAACTGTCGTCACCACCACAATCGGCCCATCACCCACGGGCAGCAGCAATTCTCATATCGGAGTCATCGTTGGCGCCGTTGTTGGCGGGGTTGGCGGTATCGCCATTATAATCCTCTTCCTCTTCTGTCTCCGAAGACGGGCTCGCAAGGATGAATTCGACGGTAACTTTGACCCCGATCGTGTCATCGGGCACTCGGGAGGGGGTGGCACGCTCCCGCATGTCGACCTCGCCGACGACGTGACCCCGTTCCCACACCCCTACGCCGCCGACGGAGACAACTCGACCATGCGCCAAATGGGTGGATCGTCATACTTTGCCGTCCCCTCGTCCGCAACAAGCGGACAGAACAGCACTGACTTTTACCCATCCTCCAAGGCTGCGGCTGGTGGCGTCGTCGACCCGCAGTCTCGGGCATTTGGGCCACCTCGCGTCGGATCGCCACCCTCCGGACCTCCGACCGATATGTACGGCGCCGGTTCTATCGGCTGGAGTGATCATCGGGGTTCTCCCCCACCTTCGACGACAAGCCACACTACCTCGTCGGCAAGGGGAGCAAAGGAACGTGAAGCGATGGGACGTGATGGGCAGGGTACAGGGTTGGGCTTGGCAACACAGCAAGAGGTGGCCGAAGGCAGTGAAGATGTGGTTGTTCATCAGGATGCCGGTAGAGCGCCGGCCGAGGACCATCCACCACCGAGGGAGATACCGCCTGCATACGAGTCGATTCAGCACGATTGAGGGCTGATGAAATTGTGATTATGTCTGGTCTGGTCTCCCTCTCTTCATCCCTCCTCAAAAGTGATCCCAATCGACTTCTGTTTCTGCTTTAGATCGAGACTTGTGGGCACTCCTTCCCTTCTTCGATATGCACACCTGTTCCTGTTCTCGTTGATGAAGTTCCCGATGTAGGAGAAGAAATCATGGCTTATCACGCACAGACCTCTTGTGCAGACAGTTGCCTAGCCTTGCTTGATGGTTCTCGACATGCTAAAACCTTGGCCACAGACGTCTGACGTTTTGCTTTCCTGTCACATTATTACCTTTTTTTACGTCCATAGCGGATGTTCCTGACGATCCCCCTGCCGACGTACCCTACGATTCCACGTTTTCGAGTTCTAGTATTACCCTCGCAACATGTATACATCCCCCAATCATATCAATGTCGATGCAGTATTTTCTTCCATCACTAGCCCGTGCTCCCTGTAGAAACCTGGTCTTGCTATTCGATATTCGTTCCAGAATCCAAAGCGCCTTTACCTCTGCATTGTACGTCATTTATTTTTGTCTTGTTTCCTGTAATGTAATCATTTTTGCCTGACATACATGCATAACTTCATTGGAAATGTGACCCCAGAGATGGGCCGCCGCATCAACGATCTCGGATGGACGAACGGCCCGTCCCCATTCCGTATTTCACTGCTTGCGTAAGGGTGGATGCAATCTGTACCTGGCCCCACCAGGGGCTCGTACCTTACGATGAGTCGACTGGATCTTTTATTGTGAGTGTCGGATTACTTATCTCGGACCATCTGGATCTTTGGCAGGTGCCAGTGTGTATTATAGTACTGTACGTTTGAGATTTAGATCGCACTGGCACCAGGATAGCTGGTGGCGGAGTTCCGCGAACCAGCTGCTGATTTGTACCCCTCCGCGAGCTGCCCGTATCATACGTCAGAAACGCCTACTAGTGGGCCTAGCTACACAGGCATCGGTGGAAACGTAACTTATACTATCCCGTACAGTGACTTCGGCAGTCATGCTGGTTCGGCACTTTCATAGAATACACAATTATACACAGATTTCTTATCATTAAAACTGCTACATTAGATCTAATATGTATTCTGAAGGTTTCCGAGCTCAAACGGGTTCGAACGAAGCAGAAATGAGGAAGTTGTAAAAACAGTTGTAGTCACGCTGAATCGTCACGGTTGCCGCGTAACATGTGCCTTTCTGGTGGTGTGACTATGTGTGACTGCCGAACCAGCATGACTGCCGAATGTACGGGATAGTATTCCCTACGAATTTGGATTCAAAACGAATAATTATTACGTAATCACAAGTGTTTTCCAACTTCTTACTCCGACGTCATATCATCCCAGATCAGTGCGTGAGACGTCATCCAATGGCGATGTCACGGTAAGTCTAACTTTTATCGGCCTAGTCGGGCTCAAACAACGCCTTGAACGGCATATCCCTACTACTCCTTGTAGGTCTCCAAGTGTTTCGACGCCATCATTCATGAGACTGACCTTTAGAAGGTCCTGTTCGCAAATTCACCGTTCATGCTGCCGCCCCAATCACTTCTCCGGGCGTTCGTCAAGTCGGAGTGATTGGCACGGTCATGGAATGAGAAGACGCAGCAGCTACGAGTTGTCTCGCATTGAAAACTCTTATGATGAACTCATTCTAACCTTGGCAAACATCTCATCGGTGGCCGATGGCTCATTGTATGCCAATTAAATCAACGGTTTGTATTATACGATACCCGTCCCGATGCGTGCAGCGCCGACCCTCCTGTGGGAGAAGAAGGAGGGCATAACCAACTGGACCAACAGTTTTGAAGTATACAGCGTCAGGGAAGTGAGGTGGGTATCGGTGTGGTCTCGGTATTGGTACGTTTTATTTTTGTGTGGATCCCGCAGCACACCTCTGATCCTCTACGAGACTATGACCAATAGAACTAGTATGGCGACTATGGATCGTTGTGCAACATCATTTCCTGGGAGATTCCTGGTCCATAGTTCCTTTATCTGCCCATCCAATACCAGGTCTCTACATATCTCCACTGGCGATATTTTCAACTGAATCGGATGCTTTGCTAGAACGTCGAACATCAACATCAGCCCAAACCAGGAGTCCTTCCGAAGGACTGGCACCAATGATGTAAAAAGCATGGATGGTCATTAAAAAACAAGGCAAGGTGCTCGCGAGTGCACGCTGCATGGCGGCACTCCATCCTGTTGTGCGCACCTCTTCCTTCTCCTATACGTTTTCCTCGTTTCAGGGAAACGTACGTTGCCTGTGCAAATTGATGGTTGTACAACACAGAAGTTGAAAACACATGGTCGAGTGCAACATGTCAAGAGCACCGCACCCAACTTTGCAGATGTAATTTTGGATGAGTCTTGGTCTTGTTAAACGGCGACGGTTATCTGCGTTCGCAAGTCCCATCCCTCTCTTCTCTCCGCATGTATTTGCGAGTTTCACTACCTCGTTTGGACGTGCGCTACAGACCTCCGATAATTGACTTCAAGTGAAGGCCCACTGGGTCAGTACATCAAAATCCACGACAATGTGCACAACCCACCGAATCTTCTGGGAAGAATCTGCAGCTGTCTCGTTCGCTACTGATGGTTGACCTAATTCTCCGTCTGGACATTTATGATCCCTTGCGTATGGTCGATGACCTTCCTACCCCAGCCTTAACCCCCGATGATGGAAATTGATCTTCATCAGCGGAGGCTCTACTATGTGGGCATGTACATATTGCAGCTCGTCAAGGCCCCCTCTCTCTACGTAACCACCTCAGCCTCGGCGCAGAACGGATCTTATGCGCGAAACGTTAGCGTAGTCCTGCATTGCGCAATCAGGTGCCGAGAATCTCTTATTGGCTTACCACGATACACGACATAGCCGGGTCGTCCAGTACAACATCGTATGACGATCGGAGGGTACAAGCAAGGGTGGTTCAGGCGAAAGGTTGGACTTGGTAGGACTTCCGAGACGTCATTTGAGAGGGTATCGAGACATGAAGGCAAGTCACCAAACTTTCTCGGCTTGCCTTCTGCTCGCGACTGCTCTGATGGCAACCATTCTGTGATTTGAAACGGCCCATCAGAGAGGGTGATGAACCGGAAATATTTACCGAGGGAAGCATTGTCCGCCACCGCCAAAATTCTGATCTCGACATGTCTTAGATAAATACTCACTACTTATAAGTTTTGGTCCACTCAATCATTTGCACTCATACATGACTTGAGCAGGGTCGGGGATGAGTTCACAAAGTTTCACTTTTTCGTCCGACAAAGATCCGACAAAGCTCCTGCATGGGGTTAGGGACAAATGGTGGGAAAATTCACTGTCAAATGGTATTTTATGTAGCCTTCTGCCTTCGCTCCACGTTGAAGTTGCTTCTTTCCCCTTTGATGGAGTTCCCGTATGCGACTGCAGTTGCCTCATTGACATCGGTAGTTGATGGCTCATTGCGTGAACACTGGCATGAAGTTTGTATTGTATACATCCGTCTCGATCCAGAATCCTTTCCGCAATTCCTATGGATTGAGCGCAATATCGACTGGTATATACTGTACCCCAATTCGGTGAGGTTCATGGAAGGAGGGTGGGTTACGTACGTGGAAGAGAGAACCATCGCGCCACGCCGCTTATTCTCCGAGTCCGTGACTAATATGATCCTCTCGGGACTTGGGTGGGCTTTCGCAGCTTGGGCTTCCGGTTCCCTCCGTGTCCGTGTCTCTGGTGTCTCCCTGCACCTCAGACTCGCAATACCAACCGGCCGAAGTAAATGATAATCTTCCATAAGGCACAACTACACGAAAGAATAGCACCGACTCGCATCCGTTTGCTGGCTAGAAATCGCTCGCAGTCTTTTCAAAATGCTCTGGTCGGTCTCCGCGCTCAGTTCTGTGTTTCTCCACCGTTCCTCCACTACGGATTTGTGATCGTGCTCGAGGTCAGGCCCGGGTGGATCGGGTGGCAAACGCTACGTCGCACTTGGTTACAGTGCTCAGGCTCGAGCATGCTCGGGAGAAAATGTGTATCAATATCAGCAGACATGACCGCCCGAGCGTCCCCTCCTCGCACACAGTTACTAGGAACGACCACCAGTCTCCAACGGCGACTCCTAGGAAATACGAATCCAGATGAAAAAGACATGTAGACGAGTGTGGTAACCGATGACTGAAGGAGGTAAAGAACAGGAGTGAGGAGGGGGTGGAGGCTGTGGAGGGACGGGTCCCAGAACAGCGACGATGGCGTTGTTGCTGCCTGGTTTACCATGAACTCTCCCATTAGAATAGATCAGATTCATGAACATACAAGTGTGCCGTGATGATGATTCAAGCGAGCTCCGCAAACCCGACCTTTTCAATACCGTAGTCGAACACGCTGTATACGCCCTGCAGGAAAGGGATCCCAATGTTCCAAAGTGCTAGGCTGTATAGTCAGAATGAGTCCACCTCGCGCCACAATGGCCAGCAAATGGGGGTTCAGGAAGCAATAAGCTATTGAGACTCACCGGTAGGCGACGTGTCGGCGACAATGGCGCTGAAACAATTGGAAGAACCTTCCTCGATTGGGTGAAGTCTGAGAACTCCGGGAGGGATTGCAAACGTCTTGCCACTGAAGGTAAAGCTCACTGTTGGGAAAGAGTCGCAAGGTACTGCAGGCTGTCTATAAAAACAAGGTACTGAACGAAATCAGAACAGGCTCACGGTAATAGAAATCAAAGCCATGATGGACCTTGAGGGTACCGCCAAGGCGTCCGTACAGTTCTGAAACCCGTTCACCATCTCCATATATGAGGTTTGAACCAGTGTCCAAAATAGCAGGTACATTTTCGAGGATTGTATCACCATTAAGACGAATATCGTCTATGGACACCTGCCAGAACCCCTAAATACACTCCGATGTCAGCAACATCCATTGTTATCTACCATTTTGACTCACAAGATGTGTTACGGGTGTATAAGTTATGGCACCGTTGTATAGCATACTGTTTGCTCCACCGACGTACAACTCGGTCCCAGAAGCAGATAGTTTCAATGAGAATACCGGATTGATTAGCTTCTGTTGTCTCACAAGCGATAAAAACAGTGGATAAGCATAAAAATTCGAAACGGATGGGAAGGCCAATCCCAATAAACCGCCTGCATACGAATTTCCCGGTATCAGAGAAGTGTATGATGTTACAGAACCAAAGGTTTGAGGATCTGCCTAGCTAGGCGTCAGAATGCAATGGTCATGCTCATAAGTGATATAATACATACAGTGAATCCAGCAATGGTAACATTGTCAGTATATCGATCACCTTCGACGGTGGTTCCATCTCCATAGGTGAGCTCAAATGGCATATCCCCCTCCCTGACAGATTTGGATGAATGGGGATCCCAGAGATCGTGATTTACGAGAATCCCACTACAGCCAGTCTGCAGCACCCACATATCACTGCGTTGACTTGAATTTCAACAGCAGTATGAACTAAAAGAAAGTACTTACGCTGAACCAGTGTCAATGTGGACTGTAACGTAAATCAGGGTAGACATATATCAAACAGATAAAAGGAGAATTTACCCTCTAAAGTCTGGGGAGGAGTGCCAATTGAAATCTCGCCTATCCACGCGTTATATTTATAACTTATCAGCGGGAGCTTAGCGCCACGCTTTCGGAGACCGAGCTCGCTCCGTTTCACAGCGAAAGGATGCATCGTCCCCATATTTATCTCGTAATTGTCTAGGCCACTGATGATCTTCCTACAAAAAGGCCTGAGCAGACGAGATATAACGGTTCATGACACGTACTCCCTGACCGATATACCATGAGCGGCGATTGCATCGAGATCAATGCTCTTGTTACAGTTCAGAAAATCGGAAGAGTGTCTGGAGAGCGGTATGGCCATGCCACTCGTGCTCCAGTCTGGTATAGGTTTTGCAGTGGCCAGAGCAACCAGTCTGCCAGCGACTGAAAAAATGGATATTATAGTGAATCGCATTCTAGAGGAGTGGAAACTTGACTGGCGCCTACAGACCTTATAACGAGAAGCCACACCAGTAATGATATCGGATATTCACGGCCATCAGGGATAGAAACAAAACGAATGATGGATAGATCAAACTGATATTGGCGGAACAACTTGGAGAACGCGGCGCAGAACGGAACTTGTTTGAAGGTTCTTACACAAATGAACCTTTGATACTAGTACTTGTGCGGCCGTGTTGACTTGAACATCCCTACAATGTCATACTGCGGCCGAAAATCCCGGACATACAATCGGAGATTCTGTTTCCCGGCATTCACGGTTCCTTTGTCAGAAAAGAGCATGCCTTGGTGTTCGACACGACAAACCAGGCGTTCTGTGCATTCCCTGCGTTCAGTCTTGCATCGGTATGTGGTGATTAGATCATCTGTGTGTGGAACATGCCAAGTCTTAATAGCACTCATCGGCTGTCGGGATCAAACAAAGTGTGTTGTCTTTCGCAAGCGAGTACTAGTGTTGCGGGAATTGGAGTCGCGCGTCGCGATGTGCAGTTGGACGGGGCGAGCCTGAGAGGGAAATTACCTTATACTTACGATAGTATGGTGGTCGCAGATGTTGAATAGGTCGTAATAAAATGGCATAGGAACCGAAGGTAACATTTTTAGTCCCTTGATCACTTCTGTATGAGGTTGAAGTACCTTTTTTCCCTTGCGCTACTATACTCGCTCACCTTGGCACCCTACCGTTCATGGATCAATTAGATGTAAAACAGGTTAACCCTAACTCACTTCGGATGACTATGGCTCCTATGCAAGTTATTGCTTGCACTTGACCAATAACGATCTGATTCCCTTCCAGCAGATATCATTTCCCGTATGTTGTGTTTCCTCGGGCCCGTGTGATGCATATGTTTGTACCTGCCGCAGATATTTAGATATTTTCAGATGCCAAACCAACCTATTGCGGGACCTCTCCCAGAACTTCATTGACGCTACTTGTCGTACACATCTATTATCCAACTGCTGTAGCATGCCAATGGATGATGTCGATGGAGTTGGTTGCGCAGGAAGTTAATGGTCTATTTTTTCCCGTCAAGGAGCACAGTCGACTAATTGATTCTGATAGGCTCCTGGTCGGCGAGTCATTCGGCCGGAAAAGAGAGACGTTCGATGATGCTTACCTTTCTGCGTGTTCTCGATGTTTTTCCAAAAGACATCTGTTGCTGACGGAGCTATTCCATTTCGGTCTATTATGCTTCCCAGCTTCATCCGGCGTCGTGCGGTTTTTGTCGTTGTGATGATGTGATCCGAAACGGAAAGCAAAAAAAAGTTCAAGGTGGACCGGTTCTACAAGTCAACACTACAGTATCATCATTCGTGTTCCCGGATCAAGAAAACCAAGAAATTAAGAAGCGGAACATTGCCAGATTGCAAGATGGGACTCGGCAGGAGTCGTATGGAAAAAAAAGTAATGACGACGAGGTGTGCTTTGATCACGTACTAAGGTCCATCTTTGGCGGATAGGCCGGCGCCATGAAGGATCACGTTGAGGACCTCTCAGCCTAATTGGTGGTCAGTCGGTTGTCCGATTGAGGATCTGCCATGTCGTTGAAAGATGATCGATGATGAGAGACATTGATGTAAATATTTGCTGGGCATCATACGGAAGGTGGTGTTCATCCGAGTGTGCAATCGATCGCCGTGTGGGGTTGGTCTGAGCCCGAGTCGGTCACTGTGGTATGGCATTCAAAACTACTGCGGTAAGCTGCCCATCCATCCGGTGGGCAATGAAATTCTTGAAGCATACTGTACCAGAAAGTCCAGATTCAAGTTGGTACCGCGCCAGGACAACGTTGTGGATTGTTTGGTCAACTTGGGCTTCCTCTGCATCCAAACTTCAAATTTTCAAAGAAGCGCTTAGTTTTGCAAACGTGCGGGTTTTACTGGAATCGACTCTGGTACTTATGATTCGCATCTGCACTCATATTTTGTCTACCACTGCCCTCCGCCAGCTCATACCACATTATATCGGTCTTCCCCACGGTACGTACATTTCTGGTCGCCGTTAGAGGGGGAATTGAGGCGTCGGATCTCCTCTGGGAATGTTCTTTTTATGATTCTAGCACTTGAAAAATGCAGTAATTCCGGGTCTTCTGCTGACGAATTCGCCTCCACCTGCTCTAAACCGGGCAAATGGTGCCAACATGGACAGCTATAGTGACTTCGCTTGCTAGCCGCCGCTCGCCCACTGTATCCGTTTCCACTCGACCTGTAGTGTCGCGCACGATTCACGAACCCGCGATCATGCATCATGTTACATAAGGTGCGTCCCCATTCGCTTTTCCAACTTCAGGCTTCAACATTCCCGTTTTGTTGATAGGCTACTTCAGTTTTTCATGCCTGTGTGACCCTGAGCAATATGATGCGAAATGAACGCATCCGAGTAGGCGCCATCGCAGTTATCAGAGTTTAATCTTCCTCCAACCCCATACAAAACTTCACTTGTGCCACCAAACTCTCTGTTATTCGCAATTGCTGTCGCTTGCGCACGTTTATATAGAAGCCATTCATAATCGGGGGAGCAAGGGCTCGATTTTTCATTTTGATCGCCTCACCCTGCTGCACCTCCCTGACAGTGTCAAGCACAGACCCTCTCTATCACCCTCAACTGCGCTACGCCCGTGTCCTCGTGGCGGCGACGAACAAAGATGCTCGATGTGGTGTCTGCGAACTCGACTAATGTGGGCATCGACGAGACGAGCGCAAACCTCCTCAACGATCGCATCAACTTGATAGCGGCCACGACACTCCTTGGGGTCACCTATGGCATCATGTTCACCCTCTACTGTATCACTACCTATTCCCTCCTCTGCAAGCTGTATCGGCGCCATGGTCGGGCCGGGTCACATCCTCGTGGACTCTTGAGGTCCAAGACGGAGTGGCGCAAGCCGGCGTTTTACATCGGCTACACCTCCGTCCTGTTCGTTCTGGCAACGCTGTATACCGCCGGTAATTCTCAAAATGCGATTGTGGCCTACGTCGACAACAGATTGTACCCGGAGGGTCCCTATCAATATTTCATCACCTACATGGCGGATCAAAGTGTCATGGTCATGACCGATATCGCGTCTCTGATCATACTTTGGATGACGGATGCCCTGATCGTCAGTTTCTCCTTTTCTTCGTTCCTATCCAATGCTTGGACAAAGTCTGATGGGCCAGGGCGAAATAGCTGTGCAGGTTCATCGTGTTTTATTACCAAGTTCCTTATGCAAAATGGATCATTCCCTTGCCGTGTGCTATGTACGTTGGCGTCATCGGTGAGTGGACGAGCTCGTAGATGGTTCGATCGCACCTGTCTGACTTGCGCGTGGATT
Organism: Leccinum subgranulosum; assembly: GCA_038091575.1. Classification (NCBI taxonomy): domain Eukaryota; kingdom Fungi; phylum Basidiomycota; class Agaricomycetes; order Boletales; family Boletaceae; genus Leccinum; species Leccinum subgranulosum. Next base: position 14,769 of record JBBPOS010000106.1, read on the forward strand.
TCGTGTGACAGTGTTGAGCACCCTCGTCCTGCAAGGGGAAGCTGGTCTGGGAGAGATATTTTACTTCTCGGAGAACATGGTGCTCGCTTATTACGCACTCTCATTTTCCCTAAACGTCCTCGCAACGGTGTTGATCGCCGCGCGACTGTACTGGCACAAGATTCAGTTGGAACGCGTGTTTGGTGAGCAAAGTGATCCGAATGTACCCTCTCGACGGTCTGCTGATCACACGGTTGCTTCGATCCTTACTACGCATGTTACGTATACATCAATATTCTTCGCCTACTTGGATCACGCGTTGCCAGGTCCAAGAATCGAATCCCCCTACATGAACATCGCAACGATGCTGATCGAATCTGCGGCACTATACGGCGCTTGGTCGCTCATGTTTTTGATTCTCTGTGTGCTCAGGAACCCAGGCCAGACGATCATCTTGGCGACGATGAACCATATTCAGGTGAGGACTCCAAACATCCGTCGACAACGAATTCATATGTCGCGCGTTTTGCTAGGTCATTGCGCCGCTCCTGATCATACTCTGGATGGTGCGTGGAAACGCTTGGAATCCTCGTCGCTCGCAGAGTCTTCCCGAGTTCGACGATGACACGACTGCGCAACCCCCTCGCCTGTCGGGTAGCATCGGGAGGCTTAGTTTCGTATGTCGGCCGGTCGCTGCTCGCGTTGTGGGCAAGTTCAGTCTGGACGACGACGACATGCATACGAACACGGATCTGAACGCGTCGTCAAGTACGGTCGCCGGGCGTCGCGGAGACATCGACATCAGCGAGATCGAGCTTGGACTATATGGGTCTAGGCCGGTAAGCGTTGTGGAGGATCTCAAACTATGACTCAAGAGACGAAAAGACGAAACCAGACGGAACGCAGGAAGGACGTTCTAGCAGTGGCAACGGAAGACGACGTCAAGCGACGTGCCCCTGGCCGCTTGTTTTCATGAACCCAGTCCATGTCACCTTATTGCCGCAGCCGACATACTGTATGTACGCCTCACGAATTACGAACCAACTTATGAGCACACTTGCCTCGTCTCGAGGCCATGCATTCGTTTTCATTGTCCTGTATTTTTCCCTCATTTGGCCTTGATCCGTGAGATTGTCGATATGTTTACCCAGGTACATAAGTTGCATTACCATCCCCCGTTGTTGTTTGAAAGAGGAGTCCCGGTCCACTTCATTAGCATCTTCTAAGAGAAGAATTCACGTAGCGGAATTACAACTTGAAATGTATGTATGTACATGTACTCGTTACCCCATCCGTGTCTCGGGTTGGTTGTCACGATGACGTCTCTCTTCCCTTCTTCGACTCGTCCACTTCTTTTTCAACAGAGAAGTGTCGTCATGTAAGCAAGATTCGTCGTTAGGCAGAACTCTTCTATGTGTATGTATGTTCCAGACTCTTCCTGCAAGCGGGGTACACACCAAGTGACAAGCAGTCTTGCAAGAATCGATCGATCGGCCGCACACACACACTGGCACACACTGATAATGATTGATCTCTGGACCAACAACGACCTCAGTCGGTCAACTACTGGTTGCACCTTATCTTCTTAGTCTCGCGTAAGAATCTAGCTCTCTCATTGGCTCAACACCGTAAGCTTGCCGCATCTCGACATGTCAATGTTTTTTCTTTCATCTTGATCACTGGTCAGTTACTAACTTTATGCCCTTCTATCACACGTCCATTTCCGTCTTCCTGTCATCTTGTGCGCAAGCGAAAGTTTGGTTTCTTTAGCTCCTCACACCAGAACTCTGAACGCCAATGGACAACCATCAATCCCAGTCAAACGGCCCCAAGCAAATTCAGTTGTTGTCATAGACATAACTTGTTGGAGGTTCAAACGCTCACGAGTCGGCTCAGTCGTGCTAACGACCCGCGAGCACCGCTCTCACGTGAATGACAAGAAAAAGCTCTCTTCCCCGAGCATTCATATTGTTATTCTTATTCCAGCAGTGCCCACTGCACGCTCGGGACCCTGCTCCTCAGGCTTGCCCATTACTAGTACAACCGATACCTCACGCACCACCTCAATCTCCAACCGCTCGCCTGTTACAACCGTGCTCGAATGGGTGCGGTACCCTCCATCATGCCATCCCTTGACTTCACATTTATGGAAAGAGGGGGGGCCTAATTGTGTAGAAGCTGAGTAATGTTTGTACCTAATAGCATAGGACGACCACTAACTTTCACTGACACAAGGTAAGGTCGTGACCGGTTTAAAATTTCCATGCATCTCATCTGGTGCTCGTAGTTGAGGGTCCGAGGGAAATTGCGATGAGATGACCGTGGCGGTGCCAGGTGGGCAGCCAGGTGGCGGGGGAAACTGTTCCCAGGGGGGCAGCTTGAATGTAGAGTAGGGAAGGTTTCCAGGTATGGGGGCACACCGTGACGGGCAGGCGGCTTTGACATAATGAAGACTGAAGTACTGACGGGTGGATTTGGCCTACTAATTATCTGTATAAATAGCAAATGTGACTGTTAAGATGTAACCTCCAAGATGAGTATTGATATATGATACTAAGAGAGATCGATAAGATCTTTTATCTTATCATAGCATCTCAGGGTAAGAAGAATCCTCAACGATACTTGGGTCGTAAAATTGCCAGGACAACTCCCCAACTGCAACCAATGGTTACCAATCTATCCGGGGTCGTGCCCTCACATGTCACTAGCACCTCTGTGACCTGGCCAACTCCCTCGATAGGGCTTAAGATTGGTATGCATTGGCATACAGGCCCATGAGTGAAGGGTAGCACCACCGATGACAGAGGCTGCAACACCTGACATAGCAAAGCTTGCTCGACGATCGAGCCGATCTCACCAACGAAGATGGACAAAAAAAGCGATGTCCCATTTACTTTTATTGCTAACTTTGAACATGCTATTGTCAAATTCCGACATGGTGGAGTTGACAAGCGAAGTGTGCAAGCAATTTAAAGGTTTCCGGTTGGCATTGCCGGCCGCTAGTGCGCATCACTGCCCACTCCCCCACCCAAAACTATTCGAGAAAAGAAAAAGAAAAAGAAAAACTGCACCAAAATGGGCGAAATGAGAGGGTAGATGGTTCAAGTAATGATATTTCTAGTAGACTCAGTAATAATAGTAGCACCTATACAACTAGTAGCAGTTAGTGCAGTCACGTACTATGCCGCACCTCCCGCACCCGCTCCATCCCCACCTTCAGCGCTTCCAATACCTCCAAGTTCGCCCGTCGCTTCGCCTCGACTGATCCTGATAACGCGGTCTCCCACCACGGCTCGCTGGACCCCTTCTGGTCCCGCCACCCGCCGCGCAGAAAGGCTTGGAACTCGCCCATACTTCCCTGTGGGGGTACCCGCAACGCCTGCGACTTGATCCAGTTCGGCGGTGGGTTCATATGCGAGTAGCAAGGAGGAGATCGCATATTGTTGTCGATGCTGCTGCCACCCTCGCCCTCACTATACGGCTTCGTGAACCCTTCCGATGCCAGTACGACAGCTGGCGGAATCGTGATCCGGCCCCACTTGTAACATGTCTGCGACACTGCGACGCAATGCAAGATCGCCCCGTCCGGCTCGACGATGGGCGCTCGGCGCGCAGTACCGCTGCCTTCGATATGTCCATTGGCGGTAGCGTTAGCATTCCCGTTCGTGTCGTCCTGGTTCATGTTCTCCGCGTGCATGACTGCAGCAACCGCGCGCTCGACGGTGGTCGCCGACCCATTCTGGGAAAGAGGCGTGGACGTTTCGCTTTCGCTGGGTGGCGTTGATGGGCCGCTCGACTGGGCCGACGAAAGGCGGGAAGCATCGCGACGGCCGGGACGCGTGACGAACCGGGCCACGACATACAACTGCGTATAATATTTGAAAACGTCGAGAGTCAGGGCGCATGAAACTCGGCGGCGTCGATGGTAACTAACCCATTTATGGTCCCAGGCTCCGATCGAGAGACGTACTTCGTACCTCGCTAGTGGTGCAATTTCAGTTATAAAGTGATAATGCGTCGCTGGAGGGGAAGAGGAAAAGCGAGGTAGGGAATCAGGTCATCAGCCGGAGCGGGCTGTTAGAGAAGGGGGACAACTCACCACCGAGGGCCATCTGGCCCCCGCTGCGGCCCATCGTGGGGAAAAACTTGACTAGCGCCTGCACTCGCGCTGAATCAAAAGCCTGTTGGGAATCGGTCAGACCGTGTCGGGCGAGAAAAGTAACGAGAGGAGAAAGAGGACGTAACGTGCCTTGGCGTAACTCGAGTTGCTAAGATGCATCCCAAACACGTCGCAGTCGTCGAGACCTGAGGAGAGAGAGAATCAGATGAGAACGAAGACGGAAGATGAAATTTTGATTGACATACTTGCCCACCGCCTGTAGACCGTCTCGATTTCAAAGGGATTAGCGCCCACGGGGGCGAGGTTTTCGGCCCATGCGATGAGCGCACGCGTTCGTTCCTTTCTAGAGGCAAATACGAGCTTGAGATGGAGCGCCCAGTAGTCTAGTCTAGCTACGGTGATGGGCCAGAAGACGCGAACTGCGAAATTAAAAACACAAGATGAGTCGAAGTCGAACCCAGCGTTCAAATTCGGAAGAGAAGAATAGACCCTCACAGTGCCACATGAAAGGCAGAGACCCAAAGTTGAGGAGAAGTACTATGTAGGCGACATATTTGAGCACGGGAAGCAACTTGGCCCGGGGCGAGCGGTCTATGATAGTCTTGACGCGTGCATGCAAATCCGTGAGGTTCGCCCGGCCGTGACGCGTACTGGGTATTCTCGCAAGAAGGGCGAGGGTATCCTTGAGTATGTATGGCGGCATCGTAGTCTAATAATGGGGGTTATCTCTGGAGACCTACTCAGCCCCAAACTGCTCGTTTTGTGATAGTAATGAACAAGGAGACGCCCATATGAGTGATGCGGCAGTGATGCCGCCCGGCGCGGGAAACTTGATGGCAGCCGCGTCAAATTAGGACAAAGCTTGAATGCGAAACTTGGCTTGTTGTTTCAGTACTGGCATCTGAAGATCCCAAGAATCTTGTTTGAAAAAATCGCTGCCTTGTCCGAGGTACGTAGCAGACATTCAGAACTTTGCGACGGCAAGATCGCCATTGCTTTAGCTCAATATTCGATTTCCAGGAGTCGAAATATGGCCAATACGCTTATCAGCCTATCAGAGTCTGAGACAGCTATCTCAAGGATGGGCACCGTGGCTGAATGTTGAACGTTGAACCGTTGAACTCAGCTCCTCCTCGTTCAGATACATCGAACTTAGGTAACAGCTGAACAAGGCGCAGCGCTGATAGATTATCTACAGGCGTAACTTGTGAATTCAAACAATCTTTTTACATAGCCTCTATCTCGTCGTCCCAACCACCATGCATCATGATTTATGATCGAGCCCAAACAATCAGGCTGCGACCGACCGACATGTCGGACTTAACAAGCCCACTGGATGTTCTGATGCTAAAAAGAAACCTGAAGCTTTAGGCTCGTCGTGCTACTTCCCACTCGCGGCGACATGGGGTCACAAGAGACTATGACATCCTTGCGTTGGCACAGATCGAGTCCACTATGCATAAGTTATATATGTAAACGCCTCCGCTCCCGTTGAAACAGATAGAAATAACCATAACCTGAAAAAGGGGGGTATCTATCATCCAGCTTCTCACCTCACGGTGTCGCATACCACCACAACGTGGTCACACCAACGGGGAACGTGTACGTGGCCTGATCGTGAAAAAAAATCAGCACTCAGCACAACCAGCCGTCGCCACACTCACCTGCATACCCCTAAACTCGATGGTTGCCGTGACGGGCAGAGGATCCCACGTCGTGGACACGCTGTCGTCCCTACCAACCAAATACCTCAACCTTCCAACTCGGCCTGAGCACATACATAAAAAATACGCACCAGTTCAACACGACGATACTATATCGATTCCAGTCGGTTGAGGAAACTCGACCCGTGACATATGCCCCAACGACCAGAGCCCAGTCGAGGCTTCCTCCAACACTCACCCCTATACGTTGGCCCCACGGTCCTCCGGAGTCACGAGGGAGGATGGCCTTGGATGCCTGAGCCATTGCGTAGAATTCTTGGTTGACACTCCAGGTGCCACCATTATTAATTTGGACGACGCCTCGGCATCCGCCACCACAGCTATCGGATCCGGGGAGCTCAGGGGAACCGGTGCTGTCTAGCGCCAAGTTCCACATTAGTCCTGTCGAGGACCCATAGCTGATGCTCCCAATGAAGCTGAAAGAGGCTTCCGTTCAATCAGAAAATACAGCGTGATGTTCGTTAAACCTACAGATTGTCCATGTACCACTTGCGTGCATGTCAGTCTGTATTCCCCACCGAACACACCTCTGAAGACGTACCTTGATATCACTCCACCAATCGGAACCAATAGTTCCCGAGCATTCTGTAAAGAACACTTCCTATGAAGAATCTCAAGATCAACCTACTGATGATTTGGCTTACAACATACCTTGCTAGGGTACTGAGAAGTGAACGATGCTTGCTGACTGACGGTACCCTCATAACAATGGAAAGCGACCCCATCAAAGGCGCTCCCAGCTTGTTCCATCTAGAACGCAAGTCAGCTATCAATTAGATCACATGCTCGCCACGAACGAGTTGAACAGGGTAGTTTGCAGCATCGGACCAATTGTGTTCATATCCGATGATCTTGGTGTTCGAAAACCCGTTCGCGTTCATCAGGCCGCGTAACGCGATTCCGATATTTGCTTCGACAGACACCGGCACGGTACATGAGGGGTATGTTGAATCACTATTCTCGGGCTCGTTCTGCCGAGTGCATTTTAGTCGACCGCCCATGCTCCCGGATAGATCGGAGAGCAACTACCCACCTGGATTCCGATGGCGTAGACAGGGATCCCTTGACTCGAGAAGCCTTGAAGACTCTTCAAAAGGTAATTGGCCACTTTGAGGTACGATTAGGAGATGCAACTGGCAAATCAGTGCAGAATACTCACTGACAGAAATATACGCTGTGTTCAAAGAACCGCCATCCATGGTTCCGTTGCTCTTCATCCATCCAGGCTAATCAGAGTGAGAAGTGAGGAGCCATATCATGTGATACAGGTACGAATTGCTTCACAGGAGACCAGGGAATGACATGAACTCTCAACCATTGGTTGATCGACAAGATATCTCTGAGAGTTGAAAACACATAACCGGGAGCAGCGCCAACGCTGAAATCGTTGAGATTAACATCTCCACTGGTATCGTCATAGCTATACGCTGTTCACAATGCATGCTCAGGCGAGGGACATTTGATGAAAGAACGAACCGTACTAGTAGCCGAAAAGTCACTGGCCCCAAGTGGAACACGAATGTACGAGAAGCCGGCTGAGTTAGAACCATCCGTGACTAGACCGTCGGGTGAGGTGAGCAAAGGAGTATTACACATTGACACGAGGCTCAGCCATTGGAAGTATGCTCACTGTTGAAAAGGTAATCCAACAATTCCCAGTAGTTGGTTGAGTTCTGAGACTACAAAAGCGCTTGATTCAGTCACATGGCTCGCACGTGTGGATCCCGTTTTTCGTACCTTGAGAGAGTTGAAAAGGGATGCGGACGAGTCAGCTGTTTTTCGTTCTGAATAGTATCTGCGGCCAATTTTTATGAACGGAATGACCCACTCAATGTAGCACCGAAACCATAGATAGTCTGGTAAACGGCCGAGTCGTTGACGACAATATCAGCACTGCCAATGGTACCAGGCGTCCCGAAATTGATCGGATCTGGATCGGGTTGGAAGTAAGTGAAGAGCATGTCTCTATCCCATGTCGTTTGCCACTACAATACAAAAGAAGAGATTAAATTCGGACATGGGTGAAGGGTCAGAATGCGTCCGTGACACATACAATGTCATATATCTGTTGACAAGCCACTGTGCCCAGGGTCCCGAATAAAACGACTACAGACACCAAGCGCATCGTTACCTTTCAGGGAATGACTCCGCGAGGAACGAATGGGAAGGGGATGGAGAGTGAAAGGCGTGCAAAGACTCGTTGCAGGCCATTATATGCCTCAGGTTGAAGCAATGCAAAGCGCTCAGCACTCCAAATCGAGATTTGCTCTTCCGAGGATGAAGGACGCATCCACACGCAGTCCCAAAACAAACACACGGAGTGCAGACTCATGACGCATGATCGAAGCGGACTCGAGGAGGACATGCGACTCAACGTATCAATGTGGGTAGCCACCCACATTGCACCGTCGGCAGCGAAATGTGTGATACATGATGGACGCAGCCGGACAGACCGAGGCTGCGATGTTTGACTCGTCGGGAAGAGAATGACATAACAGGTAGAATCGCAGCCACTGTGACTGAAGGAAAGATTCACCAGATGCGATAGAATGGCTGAAGAAGCCGCGGAAAGAGTAAACCATTGATCAAACATAGCTGCGTTTACAACGCGTGGCCCGCCGGTAAAGGAGAGACAGATCAACTCACGAGCTGTACTACGCTGTGCGGCCATGCCATTGACAGCCCACAGTAGCACTTCTGCGGACTCCTCACCACGTGTTTTGCAGTTCACTGCGAGACCAGCGGGAGGCTCAGCCTGAAGTACGGGGAAATGCAGCGCGACGACCTCAATCCAGAACATACCTGCCGATAGTGGAGACCCGTGTAGTCGGGTCTCATCCGGCACATTCCATGGTCATCCTGCCAGTCACGGACTCACGGCCATAAGCCGGCGACCGCATCGAGCCTGGATGAGAAAACGGTGCACATGTGGCAACGGCGCCGCTGGTAATCCAGGTAGACGTACCAGAGTGGAGCTCCAGGACGAAGTAGCAGAGGCGGAAGCAGAATATCAATGGAAAAGCTAAGATTGGTCAGTGGTGCCTAGGAATGTATGACTGTATTGGGAGGACTCGCACGATTGGAGTTATGTAACTTTCGAAGTAGCTGCTAACTTGTCCACTCATAATTCCTCCAACCAGAATACCTAGGTGTCTGGGAACATTCAAGGGAAAGTGGGTACAGGTACGGATACGATATGTCTCTATCAGAACAATCCAAACAGGTCTTCTTGCGGTTTCTGGTTGGTCATTGGTGATGCAAAGCTCTCCAGAGGGGAGGTAACATGATTTGAGGCTGGCGACATGCTCCCCAGGTCACCAAAAACATCTATGCCACTGTTCGCCCCACTAACCGGTTCACTCGCACTCATTCCACCAAAGATCGATACGAGGTCGTCCAGTGGATTTGACGAAGCTCCAGAGAGGAAATTCGCCGCAGCGGTCGAGGAAGGTAGGATCTGCGTCGCTGCAAGACCAGAAGGTTGTCCCTCTTGTGTCGGAGAGTCGTCGAAATCGAGTAGGTTCTCCGCTTGCTGGCCAGCCACGACTGTTTGGAGAGCCTTTTGCGCAGTGAAGCGGTCGTCTGATAACCTGCACGCCACGCTTAGCAAGAAACTTGGCATAAAAATAAAACGACGAACTCTAATCCCTTGCGTTGAACAGAGTCCGCGCCTATCCGACCATGGCCGATGAATGTTTCCGCCGGTTTGTGATACACGCTGGCCAAGGAAGAAACTTCTCCTAAAAGTTCTTCCAGCACCGCTGCTGGTACCGTCGTCCGCGGAATCGAAATCGGTGGTCTGTGGGCCAGAACGACGGCCTATAAATAGTAGATGTTCACCAGCTGAACATGTGCATCACAATTTCAAAGTGTACCTTCGCTGCCCCAGGGTCCGTAGACAACAATCTCCAGTAAATATATGCACGATCGCGCACGTCTGGGGAATCGCAATCCTTTGTGGCTGTATTCAATACCCGTTGTACCACACCCTGTGACGAGTCCGGCTTCTTCAAGAAGAGTTTGACAACTGCTGTTAAAGTTTGCAGTTGCACCTGGTAAAGAGCTTTAGCGACGCCACCCATCACGGGCTCTCTGGGTTGCACACCTGGTAAGATTCCTCTGTGAACGTGTCCACAAATGTACTCAGGAGTTCGTCTGCGTTATCAATTTTCTCTGCGTATTCTCCTATGATCCATATCAGCGATGCTTTCGCCTCCGGCTCATCCAGTTCCTCGAGATTAGCACACAACGTGGGTATGACGCCTTCGTAAGTGCGAGGGTACTTTCGGAATATATCCTATTTGTTCTCGTCAGAACAATCGTAACCGGTCCGCATAGATTGTGCAAACCTTCATCACCACTACCGCTTCTTGGACAACGTAGCTCACGCGTGTTCCGATGAGATCTAGTAGCACGTTAACGCATCGTTCTGCAGCGCTCTCGATGCTGATGGCGGTCTGCCCTATTGCTTTAATGCTCTTTCGTACGAAATCGACGTCGACTTCCGAAGCATACCTGTCAAGACAAGGTTCAACTTTTGAAAAGTAGAACATAGAAGACAACCGACTCTTTTAGTTCGCTCAAGAGCGCATCAACGTTGTTGTCGTTCGCTAACCGTACCATGATCTCTAGCTTCTCGACCTTGACGTATAGCGGATCGTTGTATTTGCAGAAAAAGACTCTCATCTCGTTGGAGAGCAAGTCGGACTGCTTTTGGAGAAGCAGGTTGACATTGCGCAATGCTACCCACTGGACCTCCGGAGGTGATGACAAGAGGGTAACTAATGGAGGTGCCATCTTGCGGACGAGTTGCCTTGAGAGCTCGTCTCGTCGTATGCTACGCATGTGTATCATGATCACCTGAGAAGACATGCGTCAAAGTGGCGGATGTGATCATAATGAACGTACTTTGACCGCCGCGAGCACAACACTTCCATTGACGTGCTGGAACTGAGGGACGACGCGTTCACAAATGTGCTCGCTTTCTTTATCATCTTGGGCATCATAACGTGACAAGGCATTTAGGATTGCGACGCGACCCCACTCTGAGCATTCGTTTAGTGCGATAAGTAACTTGTTTAGGATTGTCGACGTGATATTAAATATGGCTGGGTCTGAGGATGGAGGTGGGGGATGACTCGAGGTGGCGATCGTATGGATATCCGACAAAGCTACGACCGTATTTGCGACCACCTGGACAGCGTTCAACACGGATCCATAGTCGGATGAACGAATCGCACCATTGGATTGCTGTCTGCAATCATTTCGTGGAGCTGTCCAAGGAATCCATTGTCGATGACCAACTCGGGTTTGAGGTCATACAGTTTGGCGACGCAGAGCACGGCTGTCTTGCGAACGTAGGGGTTCTCGTCCTTGAGAGCACGTTGTAATGGATCACAGAGATAGTCGATGATCTTCTCCGCGCGCAAGCAACCCATCGTTCGAATAGAGAGAGCGCGAACGAGAGGGTTTGGATCTTCAGAATCCTTGACGAACGTGTTCACGGCCAAAATGACGAGCTCGGGTTGGGTCTTGGCATAGTTCATGAGATATAGGTAGACAAGTTTCTTCTGCTCGAGGTCGTCTGTCTGCATGTTTTTGAGGACATCGGGAAAGAGACCAGACACGTCTGTGCGGAACGTTGGTGTCTTGTAGGATATCCAGCGTGGATTACCGCACCTTTCCCGACGGTCATGGATGCGATGACTCTCTTGATCGCATCTTTGCGTTTATCGCGGTACTCGCTGTTGAGATCTACACTGAGCTCATAGTTTTCGCCTTTGCGCGGTGCTCGTATGCTCATGGACGTGAAGATGAGTCTGTGGTTTACAACGTAATAAAAGTTTGGAGGCTGAGTCGGCTCTCAGTGAACACAAATGCGATGCCGTCGCTGTCGGGAATCGGGATGTCTGGATGTCTCAACACGTCACTATGGCATTTCCCTGTGTATCAATCCACTACCTCGATGACTTGATAGCCACCTGTTGAATATAATTTATTCTGTAACTACCGTCGATAAGATGGCCTCCCACACCTGAGGTTATTCTGCCAATGGGCGCAGCGTGGGTGTAAACGTGTCGAAGTTGCCCGTTTTTAGGTTGTTGCGTACATGTGCGGTACCACGAACGTGTCAACCTGAGAGATGCCCACTGTCAGAACGGAATGCCGCACGACAGCTACGAATTTCAGCCCATCACGAACTCGCTAAATTATTCGAGATTTCCTTCCTCTTTCTCTTTCTCTTCCACTCGCACTGGCAACATGAGTTCGTTCCACAGAGGGCGCAGTCTCCGCCAAGTCATCGTCTCTTATGCCCCAGATTGGTGAGCGATAACTGGGATGGGCCAATGCCGCTCACTCATTTTTGGCAGGATCGTCACGTTTGCATTGTGGTACGCAGTCTCCCTCAAGGCCTGCGGACCACGATGTTGATGAGGTTCCGCAGGTGGATCTTGTCCTTTGTTAGCTCCCAGGTCTCCGGATTCAAGAGGCAGTTCTCGCTCACAGATCTCTCGTGAGTCTCTGTCGTTTTGCCACATCGTCCTCATGTCTAATATACGCTGGTACAGTCTGCGATACCCGTGAGTCAGATCTCTCAAGTCCATGTCTCGCGCTGACCTGAACCCTCCAGCTATGCGGTTCATCAGACCGTTAGCGTACGTCACACCTTCGCTCCCGTCACATTAATCTCATCAAGTTGTCGCAGTCGTCCGCACTATGGTTTCTTGGCGCCGTACTCCCCTTGGGCGCGCAAGCCGTCATTAATCTGCTGTTTATCCGATCATGGTGGGATCTGCACCACAGCACTCTTGGCCGTGCGTCTTTTTCCTCCTCGCTCTGCCTGTCATCCTTGACATTGTCCCCCATTCAGTCTGGCTGTCGATCACCATCACCGGCTCCATCACACAACTCGTCAAGATCACAGTCGGCCGTCCTCGTCCTGGTAAGCCCCCATGCGTCACCGACGGATCGCTTCTCGAGATTTGCGCGCTCATTCGAACCATCACAGACGTCATCTCGCGCTGCCAGCCTTTGGCCGGCTCCGAAGATCCCCTGTGGGGCCTGTCGACCGCCGACATCTGCACTCAGACGTCTAAACACATCCTTGAGGACGGCTGGCGGAGCTTCCCGAGCGGTCATTCTAGTTGTATGTCCGAATGCGTCGTCTTCCGGCATCTACGCTGAAATAGAGCATCCTAAAGTGTCCTTTGCTGGACTGGGATTCCTAACATTCTACTTGGTTGGCAAGCTTCACTTGTTTGATACCCGTGGACATGCTGTGAGTAACATCCAAGCCTTGGCGAGAGCATCGGAGAACTGACTACTTTCTACCCACATGTAGGGCAAGCCGTGGCTGTCGTTGGTACCCCTTGGAATAGCCTCCTGGGTGGCGATTTCGCGTACGATGGACTACCGACGTGCGTCTGACAACATCTCGTTCCCTGATCCTAATATCAAGTCGATATGACAGACCATTGGGAAGACGTGCTTGCAGGTTCTTCGCTCGGTCTCGCCGTCGCCTACTTTTGTTACAGGCAATACTACCCTCGGCTTACTTCCAAGACATGTGATATCCCACTCACGACGCGCTTCGAGGCGGCAGAAAATGATATGGAGGATGCAACTGCCCTACCAGAGGAAGGCGATGTTAACGACAACGAAGAAAACGTCGGGTTGATCAGCGGGAGCAGGAAACCCCAAACCCTCCCTGAACACACGAGATAGGTCTAATATTTTCTATTGTCCTTACATTGTCCTCGTATAGATCACCACATAAAGTGGTAAAACCAAATAATTATCTAATAAAATATCTGAATGTCTAACCGATAGGCCGGTCAACGAGCAAGTCACGACCATCGACTGAACACCCATACGACATCTAAAGGACCACGAACGATCACTCGTTTTTGGCCGAGCGCTTGGAATAGATCATGTCGGTGAACGGACTACTAGGCGTCAGCGATCGACGCGGCTAAGGACACACGGGCTACATACCCCTCGAAGCGCAAGGCAATCCAGTATATCATGTACACGTACAACGTGACCAGCAAACCGGCGGGACGTTCATACCTGCAGAATTTTGACTTTTCAGAAGTAAACGAAGACGTTAAAGGGCCTAGCTTACCACAGCGCCGTCGCTGCAAAACACAGCGTGCTTCCGACGTACATGGGGTTGCTCAGGATGTTGAACGGGAATTTTTCCACGCGATCGTCCATCAAGATCCCAAAGTAATCGCCGAGGAACGTGCCGGCGATCCCCAATGCGTAGGTGGAGGCGATGATGAGGGTTTGGCCGAGCCCAAAGGCGAGGATGGGGACGACTGTCGCGTAGGGCTCCGGAAACAGCGGTACGTGAGGCTGGTCACCCAGCGCACGTTTGTAACTATGTCGACGCCGTGACGAGGGTGAGAAACTTGATGATGCGGACAGATAAGAAAAAAACGTACAGGTAGTCTCGCAAAAATCCAAACGAGATAATTAACACGGCCAGAAAGTAGCAACCATACTGTGCATTGCCGCCAAAGACGCGGGTGATGGTCTTGCTCCTATATTCTGCGAGACCCCTTTCGGGTGAGTGGTGGTCCGGAAGATCGGGGACTCGTTGTAGATCACTTACCATTGCGTGCGACGAGGTTCCATGCAGCTGGGTTGAATGCGATGGAGAGCAAGCAGAGGTACAATGACGTTGCTGATATGTTTATGATGGCGTCCATATCTCTTTCTCTACTTAGGCTCGATGGAGATAAGAAGCGATCAAAAAGGGGAACGTCATGTTTACGTGATTCTCACGATCTTTGAGATCTTGGACTCAGATCGGAAAGACCGAGGCGAGATTTTTGGCAACTACAATTACTGTCAATGGCTGCTTAGCCGTACAACCGCCTCGTACGGACGTTGACATCCATTTTTTTCGGTGGGGGGACAGTATGGGGAAGAACGTTGATGGGGATTTACGAAGCTTGCCTGAAACGGAAATGGCCCGACCTAGACCCTTCGACAAAGTTTGGGGTCGAGAACTTGTTGACCTGCGACCGTTTCTACCAAAAATAATCAGATATGTCGAACCGACCATGCCTAATCGAGATGTGGACCTCTGAATCTTGCTCAAACGAGACTGATCAAGTTGAACGCAAACGTGCATGCCAGTGATCAAACCGTGTGTACGTCTCACCTGCTGGTCTATATCCATCACCACCTTAGTTTTCACAGTGAGTCCTGCTGACTTCCCAGGGTTGGCTACTGAAACCTCAGATCAACCAATTAACACGAGGTCCCCAGATTTAGGTGATGGTCTAGAGCGACCTTTGTGCACGGCCGCAGCCCACCCACTGTCACTCGACTGACAGTCTTCTTTCGGCTACCTTCACAGCAATATCCTGCACTCTGAACTCGATCTCATGGATTTCGGACTCAAGGGCGTCCACGTTCTCGTCACAGGTGCGGTGCTACTGACATTTCCTCTCTTCCCTCGTTCACTTTGGTTGAGCTGATCGACATACGTTATCAAATAGGTGCCAGTGGAGGTATCGGACTTGAGACCGCCAAACTTTACTGCTGTAAGTCCATTCTTGCATTCAGTCGACGCAGTCTGACCAACCCGATTCGACAGCGCTTGGCGCAGAGGTGACAGCCCACTACAACACCCAATACGAGCCCTTGGGAAGCCTCACAAAAACCTATTCCAATATCCAAGCGGTTCAAGCCGATCTCTCCGATGAGACGTCCGTCACGAATATGTTCACCGCCATCGAACATGCGGGTCCCGTTCAGGTCCTCATCGTCAACCACGGAATTTGGACAAGAGGGGACGTTTCCGTCGCAGACATGACCCTTCAACGATGGAATAACACACTCTCGACCAACCTCACTTCCTCTTTCTTGGTCTGCCGCGAATATCTGAAACGACTGCGAGACGCCACTCCAGAGGCCAAGGAAAAGGCGGCGATCGTCATGATCGGGAGTACGGCTGGTAAATACGGCGAAGCAGGACATGCTGATTATGCCGTCACGAAGAGCGGTGAGTGGCTGTCTATATCTATATCGTGCCGAGCCTGTTTCTCATTGCTGAGAATTCTCTGTTAGCGATCATGGGTGGTTTCACCATGACTCTGAAGAACGAGATCGTCAAGATCGCGCCAAAAGGTAGGGTGAACACGGTTGCGCCGGGTTGGGTGAGAACGGCGATGGCAGAGAGGGCTCTAGCTGATCCAGACGTTGTTTACCGCGCGCTCGCTACGTGAGTGCATCCCACCGTTACTTTGGATCGTAATATAAATTCTCATGCACCAATCTCGCAGGACACCTCTCAAAAAGGTTGCGACACCCATGGATATTGCCCATCAGATCGTGGTTTTATCATCGTCGACAGTGTCTGGTCATATCACTGGTCAGGTAGTGATGGTTGAGGGTGGGATGGAAGGAAGACTGCTAAACCTTCGAGAAGATCTCTAGCCTATTGTTCCTGTGTTCTTGCGCTTTTGATTTGTACAACAACAACAGAATGGAGTTACGGTAAAATAGCATGGGCGTAGGGACCCCAAAATGGGGTTAGGGTCTGATGCGGCTGACGAATCTGCTCGATTTGGGCAAAGTGGCTGGCATCTTGTGAACGTTAACCGTATTCTCGATCTTGTCTGCCCAGCTGCACGAGCCAAAGCTTGGCTTTTTGTATCATTTTCCTCTTGTAGTACTCGCTCGTGTATACCAATCATGGTGAGTTTGTTTCCATTTTCGCGACGTTAGGTTCACGCCGACGACTCGGGCCCATCAGTCCACCAACTGCAGACGACGCCTTATTCGCGACTTTAAACGGTTGTCGAGCGACCCACCTAGTGGCGTCTCAGGGAGTCCATGTCCCGATAACATCATGGTGTGGAACGCCGTGATATTCGGTCCAGGTCCGTTTTTGCGTTTCTCGAGTCATCGCTTACATTGACACCGTCCGTCCCGCTGCCCCTCTGTTTCAATTATGGTGCTGCCTCGTCGTTCCCTCGCCCCCTCCACACCAAACAACAAATCGCCGCCAACACCAACAACTGGAACAGTCGATACGCCATTCGAGGACGGCACGTTCAAGCTCCTCCTAACCTTTGACGAATCCTACCCAAACAAACCACCGACGGTCAAGTTCCTCTCACGCATGTTCCACCCGAACGTGTACGCCAACGGCGAGCTCTGCCTCGATATTCTACAAAACCGGTGGTCACCGACCTACGACGTCGCGGCGATCCTGACGTCGATCCAGAGCCTGTTGCATGACCCGAACCCGAACAGCCCTGCGAACGCGGAGGCGGCGCAGTTGTATAGGGAGAATATGAAGGAGTATGTTAGGCGGGTGAAGGCGACGGTGGAGGATAGCTGGTTGGACCCGGAGGAGCGGCAGGCGATGCAGGTCGATGGGGAGGGGGGTGCGGCTTAGCGATAGTGGTGAGGGGAGGGGACGTCGGGTCCCTCCTGCCCGCGTTCGCGCGCAGGGCGCCGCGGGATGCAGATGGCGGAGGTGTGCCCTCTAGGAGGATATCCAT
This sequence comes from Leccinum subgranulosum, assembly GCA_038091575.1. Taxonomy (NCBI): domain Eukaryota; kingdom Fungi; phylum Basidiomycota; class Agaricomycetes; order Boletales; family Boletaceae; genus Leccinum; species Leccinum subgranulosum. The sequence continues at coordinate 32,117 of JBBPOS010000106.1, forward strand.
GCTGAAATGGACACGATACTAAACATTTCTTTCTTTCTTTCTTTGATGCTCGTCCCCTCGTTTTTTCTTCTTTCTTTCTCCTTGAATACTGTAGAAACATGGTATGGTCGCTGCGGGCATAACGCCTGATGCAGTATCTTATTTATATAAGATCCAAGTCGAGCTTGTGATTTTGACCAAGATCGTGGAGGAGGGGTGATGCATTGATGACTCGCTTTTTCTGCTCTCACTCACCTTATAACATCGTGATCTCCTAGTCTCCCGCAGACAGACCCTTAGGCAGGAAGATAATCGTTTGTGATAATTGTCCCTGAAATTCGTCTCGAAGAGACACAAACTAGAGGTACTAGGCACCAATATGTACATACAGAATCCGTTGATCAAGCGGAACACTACCAGCCAACGAGTTCATTGTCCTCTGGAGCGCCAACGCCGCTCGAGTATGATCCAAGCAACCAGATCCATCCAACATATCCTCGTAAAACTTGGACGTGATCTTGTTCGTCTGTTCGTCGTCCACCGCCCACATCGTCCCAATCACAGACCGGAACCCTGCAAATTGCATCGCCGAGGCCAAGTGGATCACCTCGTCAGGACTCTCCTTGTATCCAACCGTGGTGTGACAAGCAGAGAGGTAGGCAAACTGCGAGTGCTCCAACTCGCATCCCATGATGCGTTCGATCGTGAACGGACCATCGTGGAGGACAAACGCAGATTCAAACGGGTTTTTTTCGTTTGGGACACCGTGACAAGCAAAGTGAACCCACTCGTTCTTCTTCAGCTCCTCCAAGACTCTAGATATACTCGATCCCGAACCTTCGAGGCGCGTGAACGTAGCGAGACCTTGCATACACTCCGCGACGATGTCCAGTTCGTTGCCGACAGAAAGGAGTTTATTCTGGCCATTGGCGGTGGCTTGACCTACAGTGAGAAAGCGATTTTCATTCATCGATGACTTCGCCAATGCGATATTCCGCCTAGCATGGATAAGGGCAGTCAAGGTGGGTGTGTAAGACGAGATGTACAGATGAGAGAGGTTTCGTTGGCCCCCCCGATACGGACCAGCAGCGTGCAACGGTAGAAGAGAAAACTCGGCAGTGGGGCACCACCAGATGCGTGAGCGAGGTGCAGCTGTAGTCTGCAGGAAGTCTACGATCGGGGATACAACCTCATCCCAGAGGTCACGCAGGAAGCGACCAAGATCATTCTTGATGTCCATTATTTTTGCACGCTGTGTCAGAGATCGAAGCTCCAATGACATATCTTGAACACGCTGTTTTGTAATCTGCAATGGGATATGAACCGGGGCTCCGTCGAAGAAGACAACGAGTGCATCGCACGTATATTGGCTAGCATTCACAATGACCACAGGTCCGCCACTGGCAGCGTACCGGAGTTCGGAGAAGGAAGAGGGGAGAAGGAACCGAGCGAGACCAGGTAATTTGCGAATTTTGACGATTGCAGCTTGCAGATCAACATTAAGATTGCACAGCCTGTTGTGCCGATCTGGACCTTGTGAATGGATTGTGTTGTGTATTTCTGATGACAGTCGAGTAAATTCGTCTGCAAGGACCTCTCCTTCCTGGCCCGACGCGATGACGCATTCAAGAGGGGAACGGAGACGAGCAATCTGGTTCCAGAATACACCGCGGCCTTGCTCCAGCAGTTCTACCGCTTTTTCTGCATGCTGATTGCGTAGACAAGCCGAAAATGCATCGATTGATAGCGATGAAGCGAGGTCCTTGAAAATCCGCAAGTGATTTGGAAGGGACGGCAAAGTGGCCAGATGCTGAACGAGTAGCCGAAGAGATGTTTCGTATGCGAGAAGTATCGTGGGATGGCAGAGATCCTCAGCTACTGTTATCCATTGCTTGGCTGCAGAGAGATCGGCCGGTGAGACTCTTTGTGAGATATTCGTCAACTCGATGTAGGGAGTGAATAGATCCTCTCTGTCCTTCAACTCCCTCGACTGGGTGAACCGCACACGGAGACAATCTGCAAGTTGATACAATGACCATGATCGCTCGGGATGACCGGATGGGCAAAGGTCGAGGGCTTGCCTGCCGAAGATGATGGCTTCATTGAGGTCTGTTATTTCCCCAAGCTGGCTGTAACGATTCGAGAGATAGAGTGCCACATTGTTCAATGACGTTGAACGAAGCGGGTGCCCTGGCAGGCGAAGGTCGAGGGCTTGTCTCCCGAGGATGATGGCCTCGTCGAGGTCTGTCATGTCTCCAAGTCGGTCGTAACGATCGGACAGATAAGTTGCGACATTGTTCAATGAGGTTGAACGAAGCGGGTGCCCTGACGAGAGAAGGTCGAGGGCTTGTTTCCCGAGGATGATGGCGTCAATGAGGTCTGCCATATCTCCAAGCTGATTGTAACGATGGAAGAGATGGTTTGCGGCATTGTTCAACGACATTGAACGAAGTGGGTGCCCTGACGGAAGGAGGTCGAGGGCTTGTTTCCCCAGGATGATGGCCTCATTGAGGTCCATCATATCTCCAAGCCGGTTGTAACGATCGGACAGATAGGTTGCGATATTGTTCAACGACGTTGAGCGAAGCGGGTGGCCTGATGGGCGAAGGTCGAGGGCTTGTCTCCCGAGGATGATGGCCTGTTTGACGTCTGTCATATCTCCAAGCTGGTTATAACGATCGGAGAGATACCCTGCGATATTGTCCAATGACGTTGATCGATCCGGGTGCCCTAATGGGCAAAGGTCGAGGGCTTGTCTCCCGAGGACGATGGCCTCATTGAGATCCGTCATTTCTCCGAGTCGGTTATAACGATCGGAGAGATAGAGTGCAACATTGCTCAATGATGTTGAACGAAGTGGATGCCCTGATGGACGAAGGTCGAGGGCTTGTCTCCCGAGGGTGATGGCCTCGCTAAGGTCCGTCATATTTCCGAGCCTTTTGTAACGATCGGACAGATAGGTTGCGACATTGTTTAACGACGTTGAACGAAGCGGGTGCCCTGGCGGACGAAGATCGAGGGCTTGTCTCCCTAAAATGATGGCCTCATGGAGGTCCATCATATCTCCGAGCTGGTTGTAACGATCAGACAGATAGATTGCAACATTGTTCAATGATGTTGAACGAAGTAGATGCCCCGATGGGCGAAGGTCGAGGGCTTGTCTCCCGAGGATGATGGCCTCATTGAGGTCCGTCATATCTCCAAGCCGGTTGTAACGATCGGACAGATAGGTTGCAACATTGTTCAACGAGGTTGAACGAAGCGGGTGACCTGACGGGCGAAGGTCGAGGGCTTGTCTCCCGAGGATGATGGCGTCATTGAGGTCTGTCATATCTCCAAGCCGGTTATAACGATCGGAGAGGTAGATTGCGACATTGTACAAAGACGCTGAACGAAGCGGGTACCGTTCTGGGAAGTGCTTTAGTGCTTCTCTGGAACAGGCAGTGGCTTCCTCGATGTCCCCGATCGTCCCCAGATGTTTGCAACGATGCCAGAGATGAATGGAAAGCAGAGTCAGCGACCTCCACCGCATGTGGCGACTGGGTGGGCAACGATCCAGTGTTTGGCGATCAAGGACGCCTGCCTCGCTAATGTGGTTCGTCCTACCCCCTTGCTGAAACTTGGCGAATGCGGACTTTGCTCGTAAAAGTACCTGATCGACTGAAACAGTCGGCTCTCCAGCGGAGTCAGTCCTGCCCTCTTTCTCATGGTTGGCTCGAGAAAACCACATTTTGGCTGACCGTATGGATGTCATTTCACTGCCTTCAACTCAAAGACAAAAGTAAATAAGAACCTTTTGATTTCATCTCGTATCACTGAAGGTTAGGAGAAGGCTGCTGGGACGATGGGGGGCACTGGAAACAAGAAGTGAGCAGGGTCGAAATCCGGAAGGCGAGTCTACCTGTACATCTGCATCGCCCTCGCCGCAGTGACTCCCGCGCGCTCTTCGCTCTCGTTCACGTGCCCCTTCGATCCGTCCGCTTGGCTCGCTCTCCCTCGCCGTCGCAACCCCCGCCTTTCCCTCCCCACTTCAACGCAACATCGTTGGCTCTCTCGCTACATCGAGTCCCGACGACCTCCGCAAATGATCCAAGTCCCCGTGTCTTGAATGAAGTGCCCTCGCGCCGTCTCCACAAAATTATAAAGAGACCAAGCTCATCAACTCTTGCGAGGCCGACCAGGCGTTTCCCATCTGAGTGGTCTTCTACTGGCAGGTTGGTGCTCGTGAATCTGTTTACTCGGAATAGATTATTGCAAGCCCGCGGCGTACTTCGGTAGTGCAACAAAAATCAGTAATAATTTTCTAAAACCTCATTGAAAAAACCAACTATAATACTCGGTACGGTACTACCGATTTAGAACAAGGTAACTCACATACTTTATTTTTTTCTGATTTTTATTTCTTCGTGTTGAGAGTACGGAAACCGGTCCGACACGCTCGGCACCAGGTGCCGACGGGGAGATCAAATTCTTGTCGCCTTCTCTCCCTCCCACATATTTTGTTCTACAACTTCATCCGGTCCTTTTTTTTCACTCTGATACTTTGTATAGGAACCGTTTACATGCTAAATAATAATCCCCAGGTCTTACATCCTCAGTTAATAAGCAGGATCTCTCGGATCTGGGGCAGGTGCAAATTGACACCTGCTGATATTCTGTTAGACTACCATCACCCACAATTTTTTGTTCTTAGTCAAAGTATACACTTGACCATCTCGCATAATTTTTTCAGGACAGTAGAAAGACGAAAAATGTTGCATTCTAAAAGTTTTGCATTACAAACGTTTGCACTACCGGTGTAATGATAGCATACGAATGGAGGATCGATATCCCGGTCTAAATAGCTCATGAACAGCCTGGCTTCGCCCCGTGACGCGCACCGGCCCGGACAAAGGATGGTGGCGGCCGCGGTGTGCACGGTGTACAGTCATACTAACAAGTTATTTACAGTCCATTCGATCGATATTAGAGTTCGGAAGCGCAATGTGGCACGCGGAACGCAAAATTGACGAATGGGGTACATACATTGAGGCGTTCGATAAGCTCCGAAAACCCCTGACCAGGGCTATCCGATGTGCTGCGCACTGCGCAGTCCAATAGCGTGTGGTCAACCGCATGCTCCATTGTATATTTGACTGCACACGCAAGCGCGGGTCCGGTCATCGATGTTCGCAACACGCCGAGGTCCTAGGAGACATATAATCATAATAATAACCCGGAAGGTCCCAGAAAGCAAGCCTGGTAGTACAACAAGTTAAATAAAGAACTTGAAAGTAGTGGGTATTCGTACTGGTACTATGCATTGTGCTCTCACCGCATCCCGAATGCGTCTGTGCGGTCGTGTGTACAACATGACGGTTCGAAAATGAAAACAGCAACTCGAAAAGAGAGGTATAGATGGGATAGTAGGTGGTGGGGTAGAAGAGAGGTGGTTGTTTTCAACACGGGGAAGCGAATAACGTCGCGCGTTCATATCCGGCTTCACGACACTCAAGAACTGATTGCCAAGCCCCTGGACCATGCTAGCAAACCAGGGCAACGACAGCACCGACCATGACTCCCACGACAGCACAGGCTCGCGCATCCCTCCACCCGTGCGCCCCGCTCGTGGGTGTTGCGATGATGGTCGACGTGATAGTGGACCCGCTGGACGATCCGCTGGGTGACGTCGTCGTTGTCGTGGGTATCGAGATGGGCGTGACGGCGGTGGACCAGGACGTGATGAGCGAAGTGGGGGAGGAGAGGAAGGACGAGCTCGCGCCGGTAGAGTCAAAGCTGAGCCGGCTGAATGGGAGGCTGCTCGTGCTGCAGGCAGGTTAGCGGGGAGGCCAGAGACTTTACTAATGTACTCACGCGGGTATGCCGCTCGGAGTGAGGACTTGATTGTTGGGAGACGCGGAGCAGCGGACGACCGCAAAGGCCGCTACAAGCGTTGCTATACTCGTGATTTTCATGGGTGGGTCACGACGATTGTTGAAAAGTAGACGTCGTCAGTGTTTATAGTGTACAACTTGAGCTGCTGCGGAGTCATAAATTAAGCAACACGGATGGGTAGATCATCCATATTCAAATTTTGATCCTGCTAACGGGTGCTATAAATAGCCTCGTTCTCGTTCCGGCAATCTAATCTCCGTTATTCAGAGAATTACAGCTCGTGCCATCCGCAGTTACTAGGCACCTTCAACAGTCCTGAGAACAGTTCGGTCACTGTGAGATACTTCAGACTCGTTCACCACGCTGCTGAATCCCAGGCACCCGCACACTGGAAGCACCATGTGATCATTTCAACAACGCTGACAATCTGGACAACAATCTGCTCTTTTGACCCCCCTCGCCATCACTCTCGGTGGGCGCATCCTCCTTCAGGTTTTCCGTAGCGCCCAGGGCCACCGAGTACCGCTTCTTGTAGTCTCCGGGCGTTTCGATGCTAATACCATTTTTCCACATTCCCCTTCTCGCCGCCCTAGACGAGCGAAACAGCGCATCGCAACGATTAGTCAACGCCCAATTCAACGGAGACGAGGTGAAAGCCGCGCAGGGTTACCTTGCTTCCTCTTCGACGCGCAGAAACTTGTCTCGTCCCCAGGGTCCATACTCTGCGCCGCTGTCTTCGTAGGTCATAGCAGTACCAGCTCGTAGCATGTCCAGCGCGAGCGAGCTTCCAAGATACTTGCAAAGGAACAACGGCACGAATGGACGGGGCACCAAAGGAATTCCGACCTGAACCGGAATGAACAAAAAATATCCGTCGGCCAGACGAGCGACGCACGACACGACCATATTGGTCCTTGCGGATGAACTGGCAGTAGACCGTCCTACCCAGGATGCGCTGCCTGAGCCACGCCAAGCTCTCTTCCGCGTGAGGTTGCCCAGGTCGGCCGTAATGGGCGCCCTGCACCATCCTCAGCGACTGCATACCCAGTGCATTGCATGACACACACCTCGGGCGCGTCCACCCCGGCAATCCGCACGTGGACCGTCTGGTCTTTCAAGTCTATCGCACGACGCAACATTGTTTCGTCACGACAAGGGTATCATACGGAAAGCATACACACACCTTTCCGTTTCGTCGGCACGCGTCTGATCTTGAGCGGCCATCGCCAACCGAACCCTGGCGTGTGATACAGTCGAAAGTCATCGGCGTCTCCTACGCTGTGCCAATGCCAATGTCGGATTTCGTTTTGGTTTTTTTGCCCGTTACGACTCAGTTCAGCTCAGGTCGGGATGACGATGACAGTCCGCAACGGGGTGGCAAGACACGAGGCTCTTACCTGGTGACCACACCTCGCATCCATCGCCGTCGCGCGATTTCGTTCGGGGTGACCCATTCAGCGGTACGGAGTCTCATTCCCCAGCGTCGCCATGCCAGTATAGCACCTGCACCCGATGCTGCGCCGAGCGCGAACGTGGACGTGAGAACAAATGTAATCGGGTTTTGAGAGTCGTAGAGAGTTTGTAGGTGTGTCCATGGTCTGGAAGTGCTAGGGTTGGAGCGGGTCGCGGTGTTGGCATCATATTGTTGTCGGGCCGTAGTATTTGGAGATGCTGCGGAAGCGTCAGTAGCGTCTCTTTTACGGGGGAACCACGAGGACATGCAGGGTGGGTGGCGAAGTTGAAGGAGAAGTTGCTGGTGCTCGTGTATTTATAGCAGCACGTTGGCAGCTGGACAAAAAAACAAGTGTGCAATCGCCGTACTGACACTGCTCGCTCGAAGAGGCAGCACCGGGGCTGAGGCAGATGCTCGATTTGGTACTACTTTCTGTCCACTACAAGTACCGCACATTTTTATCAGCTTCGTTAACATTGGAGGGATAGACAGGGATCACGAGAACGCGTAATACAATACAAGATCGGCCAGACCAGTACAATAAGACAACGAAACGTCCGTTAGCAAAGGGTCACTTTAATCCGACTTTTTGTTCGACACTTGGCCAGTCGCCTCGTTGTACTTTGTAGCAAGGCGATCGTATTCGTCCGCATTTTGTGCGGCTTGCTTCTTTACGATTTCTGTGACTCGATGAGCACATACTGGCGAGTAGGGTGGCAAACGGACGAACCCAAGTCGCGGTTCTTGGCTTCGCTTTCGGTCAATTTCTTCTTGAGCTCCTCGATCTGCTTGGTCTGGTCGCCAGATCCAACATTGTTCTTGGAAGAAGCTGCCGTCTGGTGGATATTCTTAGACAGATTGACTCATAAATAGACAGAGCACTTGCCGCCTTTTTCAACTTGGCAAAGTCTTCCTGCGTCTGGATGAGGTCGAGCACGATCGAAAACGTGCGCGTCAAGACGAGGGAGAGGAACAGACAGAACCCTGTGAGGTACATATTGCGTTGAGCACTTGTGTGATGCGTCAGTGACCGAACACCATTGTGCGCACGATGACGTACTAGAACTTGCGCGCGGCGATACTGGATTCGGTGCGGGCGTCATGGACATCTGTGCGGGCGAGTTCGAACTCGGCGGAGACGCGGAACATGCGCTGGAGCGCATCCAAAAAGAGAATGCCGACGAAGCTACAACGGGTGTAAACGGAGGACGACGGACAGAACGCGAGACTTACATGAACGAGATCTTGAGACCGTAAGCGACCTTGGCGACGATGGCGTTCTCTGAAAGGAATCTAAAGAGGTGTTTTCGGACCCCGTACGGAAGGGGGAACACGAGGATGCAGAACGTGATCATCTAACACGGCGGTGAGCGTGTAGATATAAGAGGGGGTGACGAGACTTACTTCTGCAGCGAGCAGCATAAAGGTGAGATTGTAGCTGTCGACGCTGGTCAGTGCGACGGGAATGTACGTCCATGTAGAACTCACTAGACTGTCATGATGGGCAGAGACAAAAGCGAGTTGAGTAGCGGCCAACGTGTTCTCTGACGTCAACCACGGATTTGTTACATAATCTATTCCCATCTGCGACGCGTCACTATCTTTGATTTGTCTTTCCAACTGTCATGGCCCCGCTGGCAGTACACATCAAGCACGCAGGAAAGACGTTCGACGTACAACTAGACCAAGATCAACCACCAGCAGCGTTCAAGGATGCTGTCTACCAACTCACAGGCGTACCACCAGACAGGATGAAGGTCATGATCAAAGGTGGCATGCTCAAGGTCTCTTTTCTTTTCACCTCGCGTCTGTAGTTCTAAATATTTCTTTTCAGGACGACACAGACTGGAAAAAAATCGCACCAAAAGTAGTGGGTGCATTGCGTCATGTCGATCGCGCCACTGCTAACCTGCCAACGCTCCAGGGCCAAACGTTCACCGTCATCGGCTCTGCGGGAGAGCTCCCAAAGCCCCCGGATAAACCGATCGTGTTCGTAGAAGGTGAGATCGATCGTTTCTTCCGCATATACGATCTAATCAACCCCGCGTATCAGATATGGACCCTTCACAGTTGGCAGAAGCGGTAATGCACCGTTCCGGACTGTCTGCTGACGATCTCTCCAGGCTGATCCATTCCATTCGTAGCTCGCGCTCCCCGTGGGGCTCAAAAAGTGAGTGTCCCTCGCTATCTCGCCGATCGATGATTGACCGTATCAATATAGTCTGGGAAATACTTGTTACATGAACTCGACCGTGCAAGCCATGCGGGCGATACCAGAGCTCCAGATCGCCTTGACCTCGTGAGTCGTTTTTCTTCCTCGCATGCTCTTTTCGTTTGACATCACTCCATAGATCCTCTAATTTGGACGTTCTTCCGAGAGCTCTGCGAAGCCTATACTCGGACATGTCCCGCACCACCGACAGCATCATTCCGAGCATTTTCTTGACCGTCCTCAGGTCTGTCGTTCCCCAGTTCAACGAGCTGCAGAGGTCAAAGATAGGTCCAGCGATGGCCTATGCTCAACAAGGTAACGACATCCAATCGCTGTTGCGTAGTCCTCTCATTTCCGGTTTAGACGCGGAAGAGTGTTGGACTCATTTGACCAATGCGCTCAAGGATGTCCCCGGGATCGATCCGTCCGGTGCGACCGTTGCAGGCAAGAAGTTTGTCGATCAGTTCTTGACGGGTGAGATACGTCGCGAGTACGTCCCGTTTAAGTCGCGCCCGCATACATTGACCTCTGGGTTTTACAGGCTCAAATGCGACGAGTCTCCAGAGGAACCACCCACGGTCTCGGTCGAACGCGTGCTCAAAATCGAGTGCAACATCAGCATCTCGACCAACTATATGCATACAGGCATCATGGACGTGAGTCTCACAAAAGCTCCGACAGTGACGTCCCATTCATGGTCCCCAGGCTTTGAATTCGAAGTTGACAAAGAACTCTCCCTCTTTGGGCCGCGATGCTACTTACAGCCAGACGTCCCGCTTGTCTCGGCTTCCAGGTTACCTCACGATGCACATGGCTCGTTTCTATTGGCGTCCTGGCGTTGGGAAGGCGAAAATCATGGTCAGTGGCGTAGTGATTCACCCGCCAGATGCTTATCCGTCCATTTACAGCGTAAAGTCAAATTTACGACCGAATTCGACGCGTTGGACATCGTCACGCCAGAGTTGAAGGAAAAGTTGGTCCCAGTCTCTCAGCGGCTCAAAGAAATCGAAAAGGATCGGTTTGAAAGGAGAAAGGTTCGGAAGCGGGCCAAGGACCCAAAGCAAGCGCCGGAAAGCTCACTTGCTCCTGTGCCTGCTGGGGAATCGAGCATGAACGTCGATGAGCCAGCGGCCTCCTCGTCGCCGAGCGAGTTGGAGGAAGAGAGCGTGTACCGCGCTAGAGAGTTGAGCGAGCTGGAGGCGCTTGTCGACCCAGGGTTGAAGGCCGATTTTGGATGCAATATGACGGGGTTATACGATCTTGTCGGTGGGTCCCGTTTGGCCTCTAATAGTCGATTTGTGTTGACTGGCGACGTTTAGCCATCGTGACGCACAAGGGTGCGCTGGCTGACTCGGGTCATTACATGGGGTTCGTGAAGAAGCGCGTGTTCCACGGTCCCAAGTCGTCCGTTGCAGATGCCTCTGGTCAAGCGTCGACCTCTGAGCGAACGTTTGACGAGGACGACGAAGACTGGTACAAGTTTGATGACGACAAGGTGTCTATATTCCCCAAGGACAAGCTGACGACGATCGATGGTGGAGGCGAGGACTCGTCGGCATACGTACTGTTGTACAGGAGCAAGTCGCTCGCATAGGTTTAAGCGTGATGACCCTTGAAGTATATCAACTAAATGTAACCCTTTTCGAGTCAAGTGTGATGAAATTAGTAGTGGTATGTCAGGATGATCATCTGCAGTGAAGGAACTAGGGTTATGAGATGCCGTTCGCTTTCGATGGTGGATGCTTATCGGTCTCCTCTTCAGGGCCATCTAGATCATTTGCAGAGGGAACTGCAGCGGACGCAGCAGCACCTGCGGCGGCAGTACCACCCTGCGGGGGCGGGGACAAGTCCCTGGTATGGTGGGATGAGTATGCTTTGGCGAGGCAACGGAAGCCAAGCACAGACCATTTTATCTGAAAGCGGGTCACACGTGGTTTTGCGTTCATGTCCCTACTCAGCCTTTCGAACACGATCTTTTGGGGTGGATTCTCCTTCATCTCTTCGTTGTCGTACTCGGTGTTTTGGTAGTACCCTACTCGGACGAACTCTTGATCTTTGTATGATCCGGTGAGGATAAGTGCGGCGACGCCGAGAACGTCCTCGGGGGGTATTTTGGAGGGGTCTGGTGGGACGCCTTCAAAGTCGAACGCGTTGACGCCAACTGGGACGGGTCCGACGAGGCAGTCGTCCAATTCTTGATCGAGTTCTTCATTTCCCGGGGAGGAGACATAGATGAGGCGCCATTCGAGGTCTGGATTGGGGTTTTAGGAGGAGAAGAACGCAGGAACGCTCGTTGCCTCACCGTCTTTGAGCGGTGCGATGCACTCGAATGTGACGCGAAATTTGTACGGGTCAAGGAAGCGCGCGGGGTTATTGAGGAACTCGACGTTCTGCGGGTGATTCTATGAGTTTGTCGTCGTTTACTTCTCAATCGAATACACGCACGCGTATACTGACGATGGACATTTCTAAAGCTTTGAGCAAGTAAACCTCGACAGTTTATGAATACATCACGTGATCAGAGAGTATTGGGCCACTTGACGGCTGCAGTTGACTCAACCACTTGAACGACAACAACCTTCGACCTCGACCTCAGCGCTCGCCATCAGCACAAACTCACGCTCAACGTCACCGACGACGACGACGACGACGCACTCAACGACTCATCTCACGAATTCGTTCTCTTTTTTTCTCTCTCTTTCTCACTACATCCAAGGGACGAACTGGCACACCCTTGTTTCCTCTTCGACTTAAATTGCTCATTCAAATCTGTATGATATCGTTTTGACCTTGGAACGCCGATCACACACACGTCAAAGATGTCCACGGATCACCACGACCAGTCCTCTCCAACCGTACCCGTCCTCGCCTTGCGCACTGACACCACTGTATTACCACCGACACCATCAGCATCATCCACATCACCCCTAGACCACCCTACCGCCGAAACAATAGTAATGGATCCATCAGAAACAATAACGCAATCCCCATCTTCTTCCGCATCAAGACCCCCTTCGCTTCTCCTCCCGGCCGCCGACACCCCACAACTCATCGTCCCCATTCCGTCCCTCAACGAGTCTCAGTCCTCCGTCGTCTTCTCCAACACCGCCGTAGCCCCCGAAGGCGACTGGGGTTCCCTCCCACCCGAAGTAGCCACTGCAGACATCTCTATCGCGCGTAAGTATTTAGTTTCATTTTTTCTCTTCTTTGCCACGTGCCGGACCTTGTCAATCAAGTCACTATTTCGGGCTCTTTTTTCGCTCATGCTATTTCGGGTTACTAAATCGTCCGTGGTGTCTTGTCTCGCTAGCCGACGGAAGTTTTGTAGAGACATCGTCGGGGCCCGCTGCACGAGAGCTCAAAAGACGCTATGACCAGTACTTGGGCGTCGGTAAAGACGTCCGTTCACCCTATGCCATCACTGCCTTCGTCAACCAACACGGAAAGCCAATGTATCGTGTCGGGTGAGTCCATGAATTTGTTGTTCGGCTTTCCGGCAAAATTAACCCGTGACAAACTAGACACCGTGATGCAATCGCGCCGGGTGCAGAAGCTGAATCTAAAGCTCAAAAGGTTTCCACTTCCATTGACATCTCCCAGACATACGGCCGCACGCTCAAAGGGAGATCCCGCATGAGCGTGCACAACATCCTCGCTCAGAACAAATCCAAACCGGTGGCGCCTGCCAGATTGGCGCCCGTACAGGACCCACGTACGCCACGTACATTTCTTCGTCGCACGAGGTCTATCCCGGACATGTTTGGGGTCGCCATCGGTACGTCTTCCTCTGAGGCCCCCTCGCGGCAACCCACACCTACTGGCCGTACACATTCGCATAGCGTAACGGGCGCCGACATGCCTCGTGCGCTCCCCACGATTTCCCTCCAGGATCCACCCAAGGCGCCCACAGGTGACATCTTTGGTGAGACCATGCGCTGGCCGAGTTGTTCCGTCCCCCCATCGCCTTCTGTGTCAGGATCCACTGTGGATAATTACATCCCGCATCCATTCGGCTCAGGGGTCACATTTGATTCTCCCGCTCCACAGGAAGATCCCATCTTCCTTCCTCTACCTCGCGCTCTCCGCGAAATGCAGTCTTTCGAATCTGGACTTACTGCCCGGGCGGACGACATGATGCGACAAGTCGGGGCTAGTCCATCATCTCCTCCGGATGCTGATGTACCATCCGATTTCAATCATTCGGGCTCGGCATCACCGCCACCTCGTCTCGCGGTCTCTCCATTTGCCGACGACTCTGACATCCCACTGCCTGATCCTGCACTTGTGCCACTCCCAGAGACGAGCATGCACTCGCGGTACTCCCCCGAAGTGTTTGATGTACTACAGACCTATCGTGGTCTTCCGCTCTTGGACCGTTTGCTCCCCAGCTCCGCGGGAGAGACGACGATCAAGATGTCGCTACGTGCCGATGACAGCGCGGCCCCGCGGGACGACCCCCGGTTTGTTCTGTGGGGAGAGACGCATCTGACTTCCGACGCGGACACGGACGAACTCTCTCTTTCTCAAGGCAGTCATCCTGGCGTATCCTCTCCAACCAGTTCTCGCCGTGGCAAACCTTCTGTCGATATCCCTAGCTTGCGTGTTTCGACAGATGACCCGAATGCCGACACCAACAACCGTCGTGTTCTTCTAGCTGCTACTATCGAACGGTGGATCGCCCAACTGACTTCGGATTTCAATTACGACGAACTTCTCAACTTCTTCCTCACCTACCGTACATACATCTCTGCCGTCGACCTGTGTCATTTACTCATATGTCGGTTCCATTGGAGTTTGAGTGGGCATGCGAACAAGCAGGATGATCTGGCGAGGAAGATCGTGAGGGTTCGGACGTTCGTCGCCATTAGGTATTGGTTGTTGACATTCTTTGCGATGGACTTTTTGCCCAATCGGGAGCTGAGGCTGTTGTTGGCGAGTTGGTTGAACGCATTGGTCAAGGATCCAGTGTTGAAGCGACACCAGGACGGTTTGGTGAGTTTGGTCTTCTAGGCAATGATGCCTCGTGTCTATTGCGATAATCGATGATGTGCTGAAACTGTGTGGTTCCGCAGAGCATCGTGCGTAAGCTTATCAAGGTCGTCAAGGACTGTAAAGAAGCGCATATCCGGCGTCGCTATGGCACATCTTCTGCCCGCCAAAGCATCTCGACCAAGCCGCGACCGACGCACGTCCTCGGAGAGAAATTTGCAGAGGCGATTTCCAAGGACCAAGACGACTCGGACGTGGACCTCGACTTTGCGCCCGAGGAGCGCGTGTCCGTCTTTCTGGGGAGCGGCGGGGAATCGGGCAATGCGTTTGCGTTCGGGTCTTCGAGCGTCAAGTCTCCCCCACTGACCGGGGCAATCACGTCAGCGTCGACCACGATCCTGCAACAGCCGCTGCAGCGCAACATCTTGCAGCAAAGCCGAGCCAGCATCTCTGTTGCGCCAGGCCAATCTGCTGCGTCGCACCACATGCACACCCAGTCTTCGCTGCCGATCACGTTCCCGCAACGTGCGCTTTCTCGGGTGTTCGTCAAGACGATCGGGCGGCTGGGGAGGTGGAGACGTGTGCTGAATTCGAGGCAGACAATGGATACGGGGATTGCGGTGCCTGCGAACGTATCGGCGTTTGACCTGGAGCTGAGCGCGAGTGGGGATTTGTTGGGTGTGCGCGGTGGCGTGGAGCAGTATTTGAAGATGATCGAGTTGCCGCCTTCCGCATCTGGAACGAAACTCGGGCTGCCTGTGGAGGAGGAACGAGAACGAGAACAACGGGACAAGATTCTGAGTGCGAGCGCGTCTTCGCACCACTTGCGGTCCGTATCCGAGGTGACCGAAGAGGAAGAAGACCGGTCCTACACGGCGAGGATGAGCAGGAGGCGGTCATCGTACAAGTCCGGCTTGTCCGCTGTCTCGAGGGCGACGCTGTCCACTCGGACGCACTCGACCGAGTCGTTTGGCTCGATCTTATCTTCACGGTCGAGGTTGAACCCACTAGTGGCACAGGTGCAAGCGCAGCCACCATGGCGGTTTGACGTGGTATCGATCGATGACTTGGATTTGTCGGACACGTCCTCGGAGATGCATGTGGGTGGAGGGAGCGGATGTGGCAGCAACAAGAGCAGTAACAACGTGCCTCCGCCGCCCGGGTTACTGAGGAAAGTCCCGCGGAAGCTTCCGTTGCGTCGGGATTTCGAGTTCATCCGGCGGTCTGGGGAGAGCGTCTCGTCGATGGGGATACGGTCACGGGATTCGGTTGCGTCGGAGAACTCGGTGGTCTCGGTCGGAGGCGGAGGCGCGGGTGGTTTCGGGAATGGGATTCAGCAGTGGCAAGTGAACGCGATCGTCGATTCTCTGAGCGACGATGGGGAAGAATGTGGGATTGACGCGGCGCTGAGGCGACTCGAGGGTCAGATCAATCCTCAGCGACGCCAGGAGAAGGCGCTCAAGGTAGACGGGTGGGTGCGAACGATCCAAGAACGGATGGCAGCGGGCGACTTTGGGGACGAGCGGCCGCGGTTCTTTGATGATTTCGATTATGATGAAGAGGACGAGGAAGAGGACGTGTATGACATTGATCAACACGAGACGGGGTCGGTGCGGCGAAGCTCGTTGATAACTCAGGCGTCGTCGTCGTCGTTGGCGCGGCTGGCGCAGGTTGCGCCGTCCCGCATCACGGTTTCTGTGGCTTCGGAACAGGATGGGTATTTCAGCTCTGCACCGGCATCTGGGTCGTCGTCCGCTGGGTTCCCTTGGACACCGATAGATGCCGTGGCGTCGTTGGGACTTGGGTCGCCCATGAGAGGTGTGGACGCGAAGCCTGCTCCCGAGGATGCGGTTCCGCTCGAGATTTTGAACAGTCGCGTGGTGGCTTCTCGACCGTCGACGTCGCATGGGTCTCCGCTGCTGTCGACGACCCTATCTCCTGCCCCGGTCCTAGCCCCTGTCCCTATTCCTGTTATTACCGCTCCGCCGCTCACCTCGCCGACCAAGATTCTGTCGCCGACGGGTCGCAAGTCGCATCGAAGTTGGGTGTTGAACGTGGGTGCGGACGCGTTGGCGCAACATTTCTCGATGATCGATCGAGAGTTGTTTATGGGGATCAAACCGGAGGAGTTGATCATGGACGACTGGATGTCGTGTCAAGAGGTGAACGTGCTCGACTGGGCTCAGTACCTCAAGGACCGAGCTCAATGGAAGGCAGAGTCGCGAAACAGCCAGAAGACGAGCGCGTTGGCGGTCGTTCGGGGTCGGTTCAACCTGATGGCGAATTTCGTCGTGTCCGAGATCGTGTTGACGCCGCCGAGCGATCGACATACGCTCGTGTCCAAGTTTATCAGGATCGCGTTCGTACGTGTGGCGTTTGTCTTGTTTGTTTGGGACAGTGCTGATTGCTGGATGTCTTCTGCAGAAATCATACAGTCATAGCAACTTTCACACTTTGGCTGCCGTGCTTGCGGGACTGCGCAACGAATGGGTGCACAAGGCGATGAATCGACATTGGTGCCGGGTGGGTCCGTGGGAGATGCAAGTTTTTCAAAAGTTGTCGCAATTTGTGAACGCGGACGATGATTTCAAGGCGGTGCATGAGGCTGTCTCGGCCATGGTGGACGCGAAGCCGATCGACGTGCGTTCGCACGCGTCGACGATTCTGAGCAGCAACACCTCGGATTCACAGTCATGGAACAAGTCTACGGAGGGGAGTACACCGTCTGCTGGCGTTCCCTTTATCGGTGAGTGACCGATTTGATGTCGTTGGAGTCGTACGTGTGCTCTGTGTTGACGGCGGGATGATCGGTTTTCTAGGTATCTACCTCGCTCAGCTTTACCGATATAACAAGCTGCCCGATCTGATCGACCCTACGGCGCCTCACGAACCGGTGTCGATCGATCCGCAAGGGTTGAGCTTCGACTCGCCGTGTCAACCCGAAGTATTTGAAACTCTGACACCGCTACCTGCCTCGATGCAACTGGAGCCGCTGATCAACGTGCACAAGCAGCGGTTGATCGCGGGGGTGATCAAGGATCTGGTGGCTGGCCAGCACCTCGCGAGCCGCGTCCAATTTTCGATCGACAAGAAGCTGTTTCAGCGGTGTTTGCGGATCAGAGGGTTGGAGACGGAGACGTTGAGTCAGGTGCATAGGATGTATTGCGATCCGACGGCGCGGCCGCTTCCGTTTTTGGCGTTGTAGAAGGGAGAAGGGTTTTTTCTGTTTTGCTCGGGGGAGTGTGCTTTCGACTTGGATTTTTTTTTTTTCGTTTTATGCTTTGTTTTTGCATTGCTGTGCTGCCCTTTTCTTTGTCTTCTCGTACAGTATATTTGCGTGTTTTTGGTGGAACTGGTTTGGTCTGTGTATCTCTCTTGTATTGTGGAATTTTCATTCGTTGCTGTTGCTTTTCCTTTTCACTTTATTTGAAGACACGTGTGAGTGATGTCTGTCACTGCCAATGGTAGAGACAAGTCTACGACATTGATAAAGTGCCCAACTTGCTGGTCGTCATCATCACTGCCTCTCGTCAGTCTGAGTTCTGTTTACTGCATGTTTAGTCTTTGACTTCTTAACTAGTTAGGTGATACTTGTGGTACCCTTCCATGAATCCATGATTGACCCAAGTACACCAAGTGGCAGGCTCTGGCACCTAGCCAGCACATAATAGAATATACACAGAATAAATTGGAGGTAACATGTCTAACAAAAATTGTTAGTATGACCTGGTAAACATACTCAATCCAATGACTGAGCAGTCCAAAAATTTATGGATGGATTGGAAGTGACACAAGCTACAACAAAAAGAAAAAATTACCTTGCTTGTGCAAGGTCTCTTGTATGTACAGTGCAGAAGGTACAAACAAAACTTGCTGCATGGAAACAGATACAACATGCATAACACAATTAGTATAGCCTTTTCTATAGAACATCTTGGCTGTTTCAACCATTTTCTTTGCTCTCAGTTTGTCATCTATTTCTTCAAAACAACTTGGTGGTCTGACTTCTATACCTGACCATGACAACTTGGAGGTGTTCATTAAGTGGCTATCAATAGAAGGTTATTAAATGAATAATTCAATATATGCCTAACATACTGATCCGATTCTGAAGAATGTCATTCAAAATCATCTCAACCTTTTCTTCTTTGGATGCTTTGCCATACTGATCAAAAACTTCCTTCATAGCTAATTTCACCTTGCTGGATATGTTTGATGCCTTGTACATTTGAGCAGCAGATTGAAGTGGTTGAGAATTCTTTTCATGGAAAAGATAGAAAGAATGCTCCAGAATGAGCAATGCATCTACAATATATTACATGTCATTGTATGTTTTTCTCAAAGAAAAGATATTATGGGAAAAAAATAATATACCAGTCATAGTTAAAAGGATTAGCTGCCATGTACCCAGGTTCCTCTATGATTTTTCTTGAAATTATATCACAGAGTAAAGTTAATGAGGAATTTACAATACTCTTAGGCTTCAGCATGGAATGTTTAAAGAGATTGACCATCAATTGGCTTGCAAATTGAGGTCCACGATCTGAAACGAGGGAGTCTGGAAGTCCATGATGCTTCTATACATAATCTCTATACAGCTCGGCTGTTCTTTATCGAGATAGCAAGTCTCGATTGTGGGTGCAGTGCCCTTCCAAGGGAACTAAGAGAACAGTGGGAGATACTCACTGTATAGACCGAAGGTAATGAACAAAGGTTGAAGGTAGTTGTGAGAGTAAGAACTCGAGCAAGTAGCTTAGAGTGAGAGCGAGATGGAAGAATGAGTAGAAGACTTGTTATTGTCCCAGAGCAATAGCTCCAGGTTTATATACGATACAGAGATGTTTGTATCTATGTATGTATTCTCCTATATAAGAGAAATAGAGATAGAACTCTATGGAAGGTCATGGAAGGATGACGAAGATATGAGTCATCCGCAGTAAGATACTGCTATCGTCCAATGGCGTTAAAGCCTTATCTAAGTGATGAGTAATACGCACAGCATAAGTAAAGATAAGTGAGATAAGTGATAAGTGAGTCATATAGAATGAGTCACGACTAAGTCACATTGGGTGACTAGTCAGTAACATTAGAGTAACGCTACTAGGAATCATGGTATGGAAACGAAATGAATCCATGATTCTCAACACTCCTCCTCGCTAAAGTGTAAGCATCACGTAGAGGGATTCGATGAAAGGAATGGAATAAGGCCTAAAGCTTTCCTACCAGCTTTGAATGGAACTTTGGACAGATTTTTTGTAAAGATGCCTGCAAATTGCACATTTGTTGGAACATAGAAGAGTTCCATGTCGCCAAACTCTATAGCTTCATGAATGAAGTGTTCATGGAGACGAACATGTTTGATGCAACCTTCATGGGTATGGCTTTGAGCAGACAATTGAGTTTGGAGAAATAGTTCCGAAGCCATTGTAACTGCTTTGCAGTATCCGTCATGCCACAATATTCTGCTTTGGTGGAAGAAAGCCTGACTCTCTTCTGTCGTCTGCTGATCCACGATATGGGTCCATTTGCTAGGTAACCGACATATCCTGTCGTAGATCTGGATGTTTCCAGATCTCCTCCCCAATCAGTATCGCTATAAGCAATTAGACCAGAACTAGGTCCATGTCTCGAGTACAAAATGCAAAGGTCTTTCATTGTAGAAAGATATCTGACGATATAGAGGGTTCTTTGCAAGTGTTCCTTGGAGGGATTGGCTGCAAATTGGGACATCTTGATCACCACATAAGCAATGTCAGATCGTGTGCCAAGCATGATGTAAAGCAATGATCCAATGACTGATTGATACGACGATTGAAGAGAAGCAGAAGCCTGGTTCGAGTTTGGTCTCGGTGTATAACTGGTGGGTAGAGGAGTTGAGACGGGTTTACAATTCTCCTGACCAAAGCGTTGAATAACTTTCTCCGCATAGCGGGTTTGGTCTAGGATTAAAGTTCCCTTTGATAGATCTTGAGTGAAACAAATACCCAAGTACTCTTTGGCTTTGCCTAGATAGCGAGATTCCCATCTCTTCATGAATGTCTTGACATGAGCGTTCACCAGCAATTCTTTACTACCAGTAAAAAGTGCGTCATCAACATAAAAAATAAGAATGATGATATCCTGACCGATAATTTTAACATAAGTTCCTGGATCTGAAAGTAAACAGGTGAAACCCATCTCCAGGAGTGACTTGTGTAGCTGCTTATTCCATTGAAGTGCAGCTTGCTTCAGTCCATAGATGGACTTTCTCAATCAATAGACTTTTGTCTCCTGACCTTTAACCACGAATCCTTCTGGTTGCTCCAAGTATATCTCCTCCTCGAGTTCACTGAAGAGGAAGGCTATTTTGACATCTAGAGAGAGTAGCTCCCAGCCATTAAGAGCTGCCATAGCGGCGAGGTTGCGAACGGATTCAAACCGAGAAACAGGAGCGAAGGTGTTTTCGTAATCTATTCCGAAGACTTGTGTGAATCCTTTAGCAATGAAGCGAGCTTTCTTTCGTCCATCATATTTCATGGCAAATACCCATCTTCCCTTGATGGGGTGATGTCCTTTTGGGAGATCTACAAGTTCCCAGACATTTCTGTTGTGAAGAGATTGCATCTCTTCATCCATAGCTGATCTCCATGTCTTCTGTTCGTCTTGGGATAGTTTAAGAATGTCCCGATATTGCTTAGGAACAGAGTCAGGTGCTATTGCAGCTGAAAGGAGATTATTGATGTGATGAGCATATGACTCGTACATCTGATTTGGATCATCCTCAAAATTGGTAGATAGAACGTCCATAGGTTCAGCAGGTCGAACATACTCCTCCTGGATTGGAGTATTCGGATGATGATGAATGTCTCACTCAATTTCAATCAGTGGTCAATCTCCATAAGTGTTATCAGGAAGAATCCTGGACACTGGAACTCGATTAGATCGTCGAACTTCAATAGGTGTAGGAGGTATGCGAGTGGCAGAACGGTCATCTCTAGTAGGATGATGTTGATGTAGTCTTATTCTGAACTCTGGTAGTGTTTCATGACGCTGCTGACGAGGTGCTAACCATAACTTCGAAGGTAAAGGATGTTCTTCCTCTTTTTCTTCGTTGTGTGGTGGTAACATGTACCGTTTGTGCTGATGCAGATCCTCGATGGGATATCTGTGTTCAGACTCGGGTTTAGGGCATTTATGACCAGGTATAGGTGGTGAGAATGAATCAGGAGGATGAACAGGAGAAGGTTGTCTCTCTGGCATAGCCGGAGGTCTCCATGGTTCATTGTCCTCAGGTACTTCATCGAAGAAGTCCTGTTCCAGCTGTGGGTCTTGTTGATGTCTTTGATCTTCCAAGGGTCGAGGAATGTATATATCGACGCGACGAGGGTCCGGATCCTGTCGTGGTCATTCCTGGATAGGAGGATCGTCTTGCTGTGTTGGAATTTTGTCTTCAACAGGAATAGAGGTCGGTCTGTGACCTTGTTCTTTGGAACAGTGAGGAAAGATAGTCTCATCGAAGATAGCATTGGTTGAGACAAAGATACGATGTCATTTGCCTGACCAGAAATGATAGCCTTTGGTGTTGGGAGCATAACCAACAAAGGTCATCTCTTCAGCCTTGGCTGATAGCTTGTTTTCTCTAGTCTCTTGGGGTATGTGAACATATGCTAAACATCCGAAGATCCTGAAATAGGAAACATCGGGTTTCTTCCCATGGAATAATTCCACAGGAGTCCTCCAATTATGACACCTGACTGGTTGACGATTATACACATGGACAGCAGTCTCAGCTGCGTCTTGCCAGAAAGAAGGTGGCATGGCTTCTACCTTTTCAAGCATAGTGCGATTGAATCTCTCTGCTTGACTGTTCTGCTGGGGTGTGTGTGGAACACTGGTCTGGTGTGTGATACCTCGGTCTGTGAAGAACCGTTGCATCGAATGACCAATGAAATCCCCCCCACGGTCCGAATGAACAGAGGTGAGTAGGCTATAGCACGGGTATGACATACCCGCCCGGGTCTCAAGTACGGGTATGTACTGAGTACGAGTACGGGTACTCCGGTCAGATACCCGTACCCCAACCCGTACTTCTGGCCAGGTTTTTCGACACCCGATCAGGATATCAACTGTGTATATATTTTATTTCAATGTTTCAGGTTGTCATTGCAAATATTCCATGACATGGTGACACCCAAGTATGACATGTATTTTTTTTTGCTTTGCTTGGGTTGTGTGCCAACTTGACAGTTCGACACACCAACCATCACCTCCGAGTCCTTTATGCATGGCACAGCTCGAGTTCTTGAATTCGGCCAAGCGGAAACTCAGCGAGAAAGCTCAAGCAACTCTTGCCAGTGACAACCCGAGCAAGTCTCGCAAACGGAAAAACAATGCCACCGGGAGTAGTTCCTCAGCAGCCAAGAAGTCCCGCACTGTCGAAGTCACGGTACCTACAGAGGAGGAGGAGGAAAGCCTATATGAAGACTCAGAAGCTGTTGCCACTGACACAAATGGCTGCCGTGAAGACTCACCTCTGATAGTTGAATCCGCGGACGAGCTTGAGCACTTGATGGAACAGTGGATCTCCCCGGTCTATGCATTTTTTCATCCTCAACCCGCAGTTGTTGACATTGATGGATGGCAAGCGCATGAGTTCAGATGTGCCGCTCGAGGCTGCAAGGTCAAAATATGTCGTTACACAGACAAGAAAGACGCACGTTCGACCAGCAACTTATGCAAACACGTTCGAGTATGCAAAGGATGGGGCAAAGATATCTTGCAGTCCGCCGATCAGGCAAATAATGCCGATGAGGTAAAGGACAAGCTAATTGGAACATTCCTGCGGGATGGTACCATTATGGCCATGTTCGAAAGGAAGAAAGGGAAACCAACCTACTCACACCACCAGCATACTCGCGAAGAGACACAGTGGGTCTCTTATTATCCTTTTGGTGGTGCCCGGTGCTAAAAAAATGTTAGTATGGAAATAGTCCGTTGGGTGTCAGAGAACGTGCGCCCATTCAATATCATGAGCGATGACAAGTTCCACTCCTTGATGAAGACCGGCCGACCGGAGTACTATCTTCCATCGCCCTCCACGGTCTTGCGTGATGTCCGGTTTGTGTTCGCACATACACAGCAACATATTGCCAAGATGCTACAAGAATATAAGGGCAGGGTTAGCTTTACAATGGACGCTTGGACGTCACCAAACCACTGGTCGTTTGTGGCATTTTGCGTGCATATGGAGCATGAGGGGTCACCGATGACCTTCCCACTGGATGTAATTGAAGTAGCAAAGGTCAGTAATTTTTTAAATACTGCTAACGTTGTGTACTCACCTGTATCTAGTCACATACCGGCCTTACACTTGCAACCGTCTTTGCAAAAATGCTAAATGAGTTTGGGTTAGCAGATAAGGTATGCAGACATGCAGTAATGGACTGGATTATCTACTGATCATCATCTGATCGCCGGTACCTAGATTCTCAGTGTGACCTGCGATAATGCTTCGAACAATGATGCGATGGTCCAAGAGATGGCATGACTCATAGACAGCTTTGGAGGATCAGCGGCACACACGCGCTGCTTCCTCCATATCATCAATTTGGTTGCCAAGTCCCTCCTGTGCCAGTTCGATGTGAAAAAAAAAAAGGAGTGAGTGATAGCACTGAGATGATGGAAGAAGATACCAGGGAGAGCTTGAACGCGAAGGAACTTCAGGCGTTGAGAATCGACAACGACGAAGACGATCTGGCTGTCCATGGAAATGATGACAACGGCGATGATGACTCTGAGGAAGGGTGGGTAGATGAGGTGGAAGAGATGACCAAGGAGAAGCGCCGTGCTTTGGAGAGAAGTATCCTTCCGGTCAAATTCGCATTAGCAAAGGTACGGACACAAGAACTCACCTCGAATCATTCTGAACCATTTGCCAGCTTTGCAAACTGGCCTATGCCACCTCGAAGTCACCCACTATCCATCTTCCAGCCTGGCGTTCCATCTTGACCGAGCTCCAGACAAAGGTAACGCTGATGCCACGTGACATCGCCACTCGTTGGAATTCAACTTTGGACATGTTGGCGTATGCGTTGAAGCACAGGGAAGCAATTGACTGAATGACACAGAGACGTGAGGGAGGGATGCGAACCTCCAGGTATTTAGAGTACGGGTACGGGTATGAGTATGAGTACGGGTACCCTTTTTGCACACCCCTGTAAAACCCGGGACTCTTGTCCAGGTAAGAGTATATGGGAGAGTATGAGTACGGGTATCAACACAGCCACCCGGGGGTATACCCGTGCAGTACCCTAGTTATTCGAGATCGGCAATGTGTAGGTGGTATAAATCAGCGGATTGGTCTACAGATTCTGGGATGGTGAGAGTTTGTCTATCCCAGTCGATGATGGGGTTAGCGTTCCTAAGCCAAGGAAGACCTAGGATGATGTTCTCGTTTCCACAGTCCATGATGTGGAAGGTGACCTTTTGGTTAACCTTTCCGATATCGACGAAGAGAGTAGTGGAGAAGAGGATGTCTCCTTTTTGGTTGGTAGACTGATCAACATTGCAGACTCTGATGGGTACGGGGAGGCGATCTCAAGGGAGGTTATGCTTTCAGATGAAGGCCCAGTCGATGCAGGAGATTTCTGCACCACTGTCGATGAGAGCAGAGGTGTCAATGACTTTGAGGGAGTGTGAGGGGGTCACTAGTGAGATAGGAATCTTCATTGCTTTGGATGAAGAGGATACTAGTACAGGTGCACACGTAGTAGTAGGAGAACCTTGCGTCGAACAAGGTCTTCTTTTCAAAAATCCAGAGAGAAAGAGGTTTTTCCTACAACCTTTTCATCGTCATTGTCATCCTCGATCTCTTCTAGTTTAGGCAAGTCCTCTTCTTTGGCTTTAGCGACCTTCCTGGTTGTTTCTTTGAATGAAGAAGAGTTGGTCGCGAATGTGGAACAGGAGGCAGCATTGTGTCCTGCCTTTCTGCAGCGAAGGCAGAGTCCCTATTTGAAACATTGTTCTCTCTCCGAGGGGGTAAGTTTAGGAATGTGGACAGCATTGACATCCATGGCATTAGGGTCTCGTTCCTTGGTAGAGGTGGAGTGGGTAGGGGTGAAAGGGTTGACGAAAGAATGTCCTTTGTGCTGCTAGGAGGTAAGGAAAGCTCGACGTTGTTGGTCATCGATCCTCTGAGTATGAGAGTACCATTCAGTGATCATGGTAGGGACTTTCTCCATAAGGTAGATCTTTCCCGATAAGGAAGGAGGGATGCCCGAGGAGAAGTAGTGGCAAAGGGTAGACTCGTCGGTCATCTTAGACATGGCAACGTTGCTCTGAAATTGGGAGATATATTGAGCGAGGGACATAGAGTACTTCCCAGGAGACTTCTCGATTATCCTCTGGGCAGTTAGCCAGGTGAGGGCATTGGCTGCAGAGTTGGAGTGTTCGAAGCTCACTTTGAATTTTGTGACGAAGGTCGCCCAAGTTCCTAAGCTAGTCTTCCCAGCATCGATGAATTTGGCGGTGTAGGTATCTGCTCAGGTAGCGGTGTTTCCGGATTTCATACAGGAGAGGGCATAGCAGACCTTCCTATTGTCTGTGTTATAGATCTCTTCATTGATAAGCAGGTACCTAGATATCGATCATAACCAGGGTAGGGTGTTTTTATGATTGCCATCATAGGATTCTGGTGGGGATATGTGAAGTTCGACAGGTTTGGACATGGTGGTAGGAGGTGATCGGGGTCTGGGTACTAGGATGGGGCTCTGAGAAGCGAAGATGTTTCCATTAGGGGAATAAGGAGAAAGGGATGGGGGAGTAGGAGCTCAAGGGAGGACTAGGCTAGATGAGAGCTGGTGGGCTAGTTCAGTGTCGAGGGAAAGAGTTTCTTCCTGTTCTTCGTTGGATAGAAGGAAAAGGTCTAAGTCTGTCTCATCCTCGTTGCTAGAGCGTTGAGAAGGGACGTCTGGGGAGTTGGGGACTAAGGTTTCTCCTCTCCAAGAAGAGGTGGACAAAGAGTGCTGGTGAGACAAAGTGGCTAAAGGGTTTCAAGGGATGGAGGGGATGTTCCACTCCAGTCTTTGATAGGGGTTTCGAGACGTGATGGTGGGAGCGGTTCACAGCGATGGTGACCGCAGAGAAAAGCTAGAGCTTTTGTTACAGCTGGCCTGGATAGGGTTGGATATAGACTTGGAAGACAAAGGCTAAGACAAAGGATTGGCCGAGCAAGCGTAACGCCTGGCGAGACCCGAAGACTAAGTGTACTACAAGGAGGAACTCACGAAGAGTCGCATCACTCGAGGACTAGGGACCAAGGACACACCCAAGAGGGCAGAGGATCGAAGGGGCTGAGGGACGAAGGAACTCGAGGGTCGGCTGAGAACTAGGTGATATTCCAAGTAGCTCTAGCTTAGGGTTTACAAACAACAAGACTGTCCTTAAGTACTAAAGAGATGGAATGTGATGGAATCACGAAGAAGGAACATGTTATCCACAGTAAGGATGAGTAAGAAGCTGCAGAGGATTAATCATACATGACAGATGGATGATGAAACAAAGGTGTCATCATGAGTCAGAGGATGAATGATGACAGATAGCTGATGAAGCAATGATGTCATCATGAGTCAGAAGATAAGAACAGAGATAGGGATAACTCGGAGAGGAGAATGTCGGATCATCGGCGATGTGAAACAAGATGGGAAATCGCCTGAGATCTATGATATAAAGTGAAGACAAAGTAGAGGCAATAAGCGAAGCAAAAAGAGAGAGAGAAAAGACGTAGTGTGCACTCCAGGGATAGTCGTAACAGACACAGGACCAAACTGATGACAAATGCCATGTGAGACAAGCATAGGAATTGGGATACTACATGTTTATTGTAATCTAGTTAGTGTTACACCATGTTCTGCTATGATTTCAGTGAGCCTATAGCACATTTTTGAGTGTCATGGAAATGCACAATACTATATACTTTTTGTAATTCAGTCATGTTAGACTATAATTTTCAGAGGAGATAGGAAATATGCAAAAGAGAAGTGATTTTTATGATCATTTGAGCTATTCAATATGAAATATATTTTTCACTCTTTGTGAACAAATATCTCATACCTGATCAGATATATTTAATCAAATGCCAATACAGAGAAGTGGGTATTATACTAAAAGCTACCATTTGGTGGCAACTATTTGGTCTTGGCCTTTAAACCAGAAAAATTGAATGAAAAAGTAGATAGAGTAGCTGCCTGCATACTAGGGATAAAGTGAATGGAATGTTACAGAATATAAAAAAAAGACTAATCCAATCTCCTCCTGGATCCTATTATTATGTATTAGAATTTAATTGGTAATATTGACATGCCATAAAAAATTTGCCTTTCTAGAGATTCAAGGTGGGCATACCATACTACATAAAACTGACATTTTGTAGCTTTCTGGGAGACATAGAAGAACATGACCCTGCTTTCCTAATATTTTCTAAACATAGTAGCATATTCTCTAGTATACTTTGAATAAGTATTCCCAGTTGAAGAGGCCATTTGAGGGAAGCACTGCCTTTATCTTCAATTGTGGCTCCCATGTCATCACTTTGGAACATGTTGATAGCATAAATGTCTCCAATGGCTTTTGTGCCATCTTCTCTTGTAGATACCATGATCCAGAATTTAGTCATCAAATTCCCTAACAGTTATCATCTGACAAATCTTAACAGCCAAAGTGTAACTCATACCTGACATCTTCTAAAATGACCTTGCTACCTACTGGATGAATTGCATGTACCAAGAGAAACAAAGTGTGGATCTCTCACATTGACTACATTTATCTTGTCCTGTACACCTTTCATGTTATTCATTTGAGTGTGAAGATAACTCTATCTTATCCTTCATCTCATCTCTCACTGAATTGATTTTAGATGTCTAATGATATGATTCAAATCAACTTGCATTGATATTGCCAGAGGAGGAGGTAGAAGGGGACCATAAGGCCACCACTATAAAATAAATACCCAGTGCTTATTCATTTTCCAGCCATTGAATTCAAGAAAATAAAATAAAATTTCAACATCTGCAAAATGCATGAACTGAAATAGACAATTTATGTACTTACATAGCTTCAGTCCTTGAAGGTACGAGCTGTAGCTGGAGAATCTGGTAATGAAACAATATGTTGTTGGAATACTTGGTCCTTAGACATTTTTTCAGTCTATGCTGAATACAGGCTATTTAATTAATTATATATATGAACCTGTGAATGAAGCTCAGACTTACCTCTCAGTAAGAAATGCTAACTGGATGTGAGCAAGCATAGCAAATAAATTTACTCCTCCTTCCTTGGAATGAACAAACCTACAATGCTTGATGACATTTGGCACATCAGATCCACTCCAGTTTGAAGTCCTTAAAAAGTGCCTAACTGAACCCAACCATTGAGCAGGGCTCCTGGCTATGTGTGGTTGAATTGTAGTGGGAAGTAAGTAATACCCCCAGCTTGACCTCTGCTGAGCGTGAGTTTGACTGGGGGAAATAGGAGTGGAGATAGGCCGCCAGTATGGAGGGTGGGAAGCCTTCAATGGGCATGTCCATACAATGAAGGTGGACAACGGCTAGAGGGTCATTGTTGATCCACCTCTGAGCAGACATGCCACAGCTGTCTGAAAAGTATGGCAGGGTTGAAAGTGCTGGGACCTCCTGGCCGTCTTGTAGTAGAGTAAATCCCTGATGTGGTTGAATTGTAGCAGTAGGTAAGTAATACCCTTAGCTCAACCTCTGCTGAACATAAGTTTGACTACTGAGCATGTTTGTTCACTTTTTAGCCAGATGGTGCCAGCAACAGCAGGCCATCCCTATGATAGAGAACATTGCCACCACTGCCACTACTGAAAGCACCAACTAGATAAGGTCCACAACACTAGTGGATGGTACCTCATGTTTTTTGCAGGGTCAATCTCCCAACTATCGAGTGTACAAGACTTACCTCATGATCAACTTTACCATCCTGCCCATTAGACAACCCCACTCCTGACTGTTCAAAATGAAAAAACTTTACTCTCTGTGAGATGTAGGTGCCTATTTCTATCTTAATGCCTCTAACTCCCTGATTCAAGTTATACAATCCCCTCTCCAACTACTCATAATTGAATGGAAATGTTATGATCAACAAGGCATCAAGACCCATCCCTGGATGAATGCCCTGGTTGAAGTTGAACAACACCTTTCCCATCTATTCACCATGAGATATTATTGATTGATTGATTGAATTTTCAGGATGGTGAAAACAGCAAACATCTCTTGAATTCCCTGCATGCTGTCTGATTCTTCTTTTGCAGTGAAGAAAATCATTAATTTTGTACCCAAGGGCAAAGGATCCAATATAGACAAGTACAGCACAAAGACAGGTGGTTTCCTCCTCAGTCAGGCAGAATGTTCTGGTTTTTATTGGCAGTTGTACAGTGGTAATAAGGTAAGTTGATGTCTAGGAACCTATTTTTCAAAAATTTGTTTTAGTTTTTTTGAAGTCCACCTCCACATAGACTGGAGGTCTGTGACCAAGGAGCAGCTGGACTACTTGAGGAACATCATTTGGCATGACGTAGGAGTAGTGGGGGTGCATCGAGGAGTCAACATAGTTAAATTGGAATGAGGGGCATTTATCATGTCCAACAGCTGCTGTAACCAATCATGGCCGGGGGGAGTGATTCATTGTACATAGAGTAGAGAGGGAGGATGGAGTTGATAGATGGAAAGGTGTAGAGGCATTGACCACTGTCCTGGGGGAGAGTGGCAGGGAGGAGAATCTATCGTAGGCAGTAAGTGCTTGGATTTGGTCCCACAATAAGGCTACTTTCTGCTGGAGAGCCCAGAATTTGGCTAATGTCACCAAGTGGGAGCATGTGGTGGTGGGGCCCAGGGGAAGTGGTCAGAAGAGGTGGCTTCAAAGAAGCAAGCTGAGTCCAAAAAGTGGAGAAGGATATTATTCTGGTAGCGGTGAACAATCACCAGATGGACTTTATCCATTTCAGGGTCCAGGGCATTGACCCCATTCAGTAGATTTCTCGGCAAATGACCAGCTAGTCAATGTGCCAAATCACCACAAATGACTGGCCAGCCAACATCAGCTGATGAAGTAAAATCTCAGAAAACTACTGATCAGCCAATGCAACCAGAACTCGGAAAACCACTGGTTGGACAATGCAACTAGAACTTGGCATATTTCCAACTGGCCAATGAGCTGTGAATGCAGCTTTCCGCAGTTGACTCATGGGCCAACAACTGAAATTTCGGCATATTGCTGATCAGCCAATTTGCTAGATATGAGATATTCCGCAGTTCACTAGTCAGCCAAATTGAAAACTCAGCATGTTTGCCAACTGGCCCATGGGCTGTAGATGCCTGCATTCCACAGTTGACTGATCAGCCAACAACTGAAGTTTCGGCATGTTGCTGATTGGCCAATTAGCTAGACATAAGTGCAATAAATGTGTTTCAGCAAAGGTCTGTAGGTAATGTAATGTTGTTTTGGCATGTCAGACAGGAAGTACAGTACACACTGAAGCACTTTCCGAAGCTATCTCACCATCATTGTGCTTTGTAATTTTATTATATGGAATCTCCCTACTATACACTCTAAGCAATAAATTTATTTTGGCCAAGGTCTGCATGTAATGTAATGTTTTTTCGGCATGTCAGACAGGCAGTACAGTACACACTGAAGCACTTGCTGAATCTATCTCGCCATTATTGTGCATTGTAATTTAGTTTTATGAAATCTCCCTACTATACACTCTAAGCAAAAAGCTTGTTCTGGCAAGGACTGTATGATATGCAATATTGTTTCGGCATGTTAAAAGGTCAGTACAGTACACACTGAAGCACTTGCTGAAGCTATTTCGCCATAATTGTACAGTGTAATTTGGTTTTATTCAATCTCTCTACTATAAATGATAAGTAATAAACTTGTTTCGGCAAAGGTCTGTATACAATGTAATATTATTTCAGCAAGCAAAACAATCAGTACAGTACACACTGTAGCAATTGCCGAAGCTATTTCGCCATAATTGTACAGTGTAATTTGGTTTTATGAAATCTCCCTACTATACATGCTAAGTAATAAACTTGTTTCAGCAAAGGTCTGTATACAATGTAATATTGTTTTGGCATGTCAAACAGTCAGTATATTACACACTGAACCACTTGCCGAAGCTATCTCGCCATAATTGTGTATTGTAATTTAGTTTTGGGAAATTTCCCTACTCAGAAGCTACTCTACACACTAAGTAATAAACATGTTTCACCAAAGGATTTTTGGTAATGTAATGGTATTTCGGCATGTCAGACAGTCAGTACAGTACATACTGAAACACTTGCCGAAGACTTCTTGCCATAACTGTACATTGTAATTTAGTTTTATGAAATATTCCTACTATACATGCTAAGTAATAAACTTGTTTCAGCAAAGGTCTGTATGTAATGTAATATGATTTCGCCATGTCAAACATGCAGTACAGTACACACTGAACCACTTGCCGAAGCTATCTCGCCATAATTGTACATTGTAATCTTATTTTCTGAAATCTCCTTACTATATACTCTAAGCAATAAATTTGTTCCAGAATAGGACTGTATGCAATGTAATATTATTTCGGCATGTCAGACAGGCAGTAGAGTACATCTGGAAGCCTTCTCCAACAATATCTCAGCAGAACTGAGCATTCTGCTTTACTATTCTGAAATCTCCCTTCTAAAGGTCTAGTGATCAATAAACTTGTTTCGGAAAATGACTGTATGTAATGTTATATTATTTCTGCATGTCAGACAGTCAGTAAAGGACATCCAGCAGCCTTCACCGAAAATAGTGCTACCTCAGAATAATGTTGTGAATCTACCCTAGTAGTACTATACACTCTAAGCCATAACTTGTTTCGGAAAATGACTGTATGTAATGTAATGTTGTTTCGGCATGTGAGACAGGCAGTACAGTACACACTGAAGCACTTGCCGAAGCTATCTCGCCATAATTGTAAATGGTAATTTTATGCTTGTTATGAAATCTCCCTACTATTCGCTTTAATCAATAAATGTGTTTCGGCAAAGGACTGTATGTAATGTTATATTATTTCGGCATGTCAGACTGTCAGTTCAGTACATACACAAGCCCTCGTCGGCTCTATCTCAGAATAACTTCATATGGTAATTAATTTTGTGAAATCTACCTACTATACACTCTAAGCAATAACTTGTTTCGGAAAATGACTGTATGTAATGTTATGTTATTTTGGCATGTCAGAAAGTCGGCATAGTATATCTGGAAGCCTTCGGCGAAGGTATCTCAGCATAACTGCACATTCTGGTTTAGTATTTTGAAATTTCCCTTCTAACACTCTAGTAAGGAACAAATTTGTTTCGGAAAATTACTGTATGTAATGTTCTGTTATTTCAGCATGTCAAGCAGTCAATTCAGTACATCTGGAAGCCTTCGCCGAAAATATCTTGGCATAACTGCACATTCTGATTTACTATTTTGAAATTTCCGATAGCTTCGGAAAGTGCTTCAGTGTGTATTGTACTGCCTGTCTGACATGCCGAAACAACATTACATTGTATACAGACCTTTGCCGAAACAAGTTTATTACTTATCATGTATAGTAGGAAGATTGAATAAAACCAAATTACACTGTACAATTATGGCGAAATAGCTTTGGCAAGTGCTTCAGTGTGTACTGTACTGACTGTTTGACATGCCGAAACAATATTACATTTCATACAGTCCTTGCCGAAACAAGTCTTTTGCTTAGAGTGTATAGTAGAGAGATTTCATAAAACTAAATTACAATATACAATGATGGCGAAATAGCTTCAGCAAGTGCTTCAGTGTGTATTGTACTGCCTGTCTGACATGCCGAAAAAACATTACATTACATACAGACTTTTGCTGAAAGAAATTTATTACTTAGAGTGTATAGTAAGGAGATTTCATAAAATAAAATTACAATGCACAATGATGGCAAGATTGCTTCAGCAAGTGCTTCAGTGTATACTGTACTGCCTGTCTGACATGCCGAAACAACATTACATTATATACAAACCTTTGCCGAAACAAGTTTTTTGCTTAGAGTGTATAGTAGGGAGATTTGATAAAACTAAATTACAATGTACAATGATGGCGAAATAGCTTCGGCAAGTGCTTCAGTGTGTACTGTACTGACCTTTTGACATGCCAAAACAATATTACATTTCATACAGTCCTTGCCAGAACAAGCTTTTTGCTTAGAGTGTATAGTAGGGAGATTTCATAAAACTACATTACAATGCACAATGATGGCGAGATAGATTCGGCAAGTGCTTCAGTGTGTACTGTACTGCCTGTCTGACATGCCGAAAAAACATTACATTACATACAGACCTTGGCCAAAATAAATTTATTGCTTAGAGTGTATAGTAGGGAGATTCCATATAATAAAATTACAAAGCACAATGATGGCGAGATAGCTTCGGCAAGTGCTTCAGTGTGTACTGTACTTCCTGTCTGACATGCCAAAACAACATTACATTACCTACAGACCTTTGCCGAAACACATTTATTGCACTTATGTCTAGCTAATTGGCCAATCAGCAACATGCCGAAACTTCAGTTGTTGGCTGATCAGTCAACTGTGGAATGCAGGCATCTATAGCCCATGGGCCAGTCGGCAAACATGCTGAGTTTTTAATTTGGCCAACTGGTGAACTGCAGAATATCTCATATCTAGCAAATCAGCCAATCAGCAATATGCCAAAATTTCAGTTGTTGGCCCATCAGTCAACAGTGGAAAGTTGCATTCACAGTCCATTGGCCAGTTGGCAACATGCCAAGTTCTAGTTGCATTGGCCAACCTGTAGTTCTCCAAGTTCTGGTTGAATTGGCCGATCAGTAGTTTTCCGAGATTTTCACTTCATCAGCCAATGTTGGCTGGCCAGTCATTTGTGGCGATTTGGCACATTGGCTAGCTGGTCATTTACCAAAAAAATGTACTGTATTATGTGCCTGCTGCTCGAATCCAAGCAATGAAAATGCCCACGATAGACAAGTCAAATGAGACTCATCCATCGTCGTGTTTTGGTTTCAAAGGATCTCCGAGTAAGAAGGGCAGTCAGAGCAAGGATGACAGTGATAAGTCAGTGCTACAGGTTTTGGCTTTTGACTCAGGCTGTCTGACAGTTGAATAGGTCACCTTCTCACCTTGAATGAAGGCAAGTCTATGCTCTGTCCCAGAGCAGTATGTATTGATGTCGTACAGAGGACCGTGATGTAGTATGAGGCAAGAGCCCAATTGAAGGCTGAATAGACATTGTCTGCACCGCAGCCTGAGACAGTTGGGACCAGAGGAAAATGAAGGCAAGTATTTGTTTGTCTTTTGTGAGGTATCATTAATGTGGTGGACAAAGATTCACACACACAATGCAAGAAGTCAATGGGCTGGCATCATCAGGTTGCTAGACAGGACAAAAGGGGTGGAGCACTTGAGTTACTAGCAATATGATTGACTTGGAGGAACGCTTGGAATTTCTCTGAACAACCAGCCAAGCAAATCACATCCTTCTTGTCCTCAGAGGCTTCAAGTAGATGTTTTCACCAAGTCCAGGCCATATTGAGTTGTCTTCGATGGCCTTTGTAGTACTTCCGACATATGCACCAGAATTCTTGACCAGCAGGCATAGTCATCAAATGTGTGCATGTAGAGATGGTGCAGGGAGAAATGCATGATATTAAATCTAATACATAGTGAGTTTCATGAAGTGATACTAGCATAGGAGATCTATGTATGCACTATGAAATGGAAGGGGACACGGAACGACTAGGTTCAGGCTCCTAACCATCCACTATTGCAAGCGAGAGTGGTGGTGTTCTATTCAAATCCTGCAACTTTAATCCACACACTCTCTCCATAGTGGCTGGCAGAAAATGTTTGTAAACATTGCACAGCCACCACTCATGACTGGCAGAACTTGAAAAATAGTACAGTGCAGTGATGCTACCCTAAAATATGGCTAAATAAACAATTGCTTTTTGTTACCTACGTGCTGTCACTGATATCATGGATCGCTACCGACTGCTACTTGACATCTTTGCTGGCAAGATATCTCTTTCCCAATTCTTGCTCACCATCTTGAATTCACCACGGTACAACACCCATCCGAGTACCCATGATGCTATTGCTGCAGCTCCCCTGATTCTCTCAGCACTGCTTAATATCTCACATAATGCAGTCTTGAATTAGGCTCACAGCATCATCCAGATACAATGCACACAAGAACTTCATGATCTCAGATCGAAAAAGGATTGGAAATTCAATGCCCTTCATGCAAGTTATGAGCAGATCCAAGTCAAGTCACCTCTCAAATCGAGCAGATCGCTTGCAAGATCAAACAGGATGCTCCAAGAATGTGGACTCTGCTAGGGGCTCTTTTTGTGAGAGCTCAAGACTCTAAAGCTGCAACTAGTGACTTGGAAGACAAAGACAAAGAGTTGGAATACTGGAATCAGGTTGATGATGTCGAGGGAGTCATGGAAGGCATTGCTGGCATGGATGTATCTAAAGTGGCCTATCTTACATCCCGGCAAAATGCCACTACCCAATCAGGCTGGTGTGTAGATTGGTATGATCAGAAAATATCACTCAATGTACATGTATGAGGGGTCACATGCACAGCACAAAGTTTTCATTGTTCCATTGATGAAAAAAACAGTAAATCAGCAATCAAATCCCTTAGCAAACATGCTTAGAATCTTTCTTCACTCGACACACACACCTGGGAAAGTGATAGAGACCATGTCATGGATGGGCCTATCTATATCTGTTAATTCAATTCATGATGCCATTCGATCACTATCTGCACAGTCTGCACATGCACTTGCCTATGATAACTTCGACATGACTTGCAAGTCACTTGTTCTGACTGTAGAAAAGTCAACCAACTCGTTGAAGCACTTAACATCTGGTCTACTATTCCCGTTACAACATGGTGTGACCCAAGATGATCTGAAGTGCTCATCCGAGCTATGGAAAAGGTCCTGGCTCAATCTGTACATGATACAATACCCAGATCAATATGGCATGCCATTGTCTAACAAATTGGATATCAGGCATGTCAAACCTCTAGAGGTAGATGCTTGAGTCTCACAATATATATTTTAATTGATTCACTTACCATTCCAAATGATTCAGTCGTAAAAAAAACCCCATGTATCACCTCGTGTAAAATTTGCAACCTCTTCGCTCTTGAATTCTGCTGACATATCTGCATTGAACCACTTTATCTTGCTACAGAACTCCAGAGGGAGGCATGCGCATACTGTTTGTGCAGCTTCAATTGCCGTCAAGATAGTATCAAAGAAGATAAGGAACTTGGGCAGTGGAGGGTCCAGCTTTCCACCCATCTGGAACAAGGAATGCGAGATTAGCAAAAGTATGTAGAGGTGCTTGAATTCGTTTGACAGCCAGTTTGATGTTCAGTCGGTCGGTATTGCAGTGAATTGTAACCGTCTTGTCATCTTTCCATAGATGCAGAAGCTTTTTGATGTCCCATAATGCCTCAGACGATAACATAGCTGATGCAATGAGAAAAGGGATATCGGGAATGATGTATCTTAGCTGTCCGAGCTCCCTGTAATCGGGACAAAACTCTCCCCAAGTACTGACACAGTGGGCCTCATCAATCACAACACCAATAATGTGTGCGGTAAAATGAAGTTTTTTGAGCAGCAGCTCGAATCCACCACCATCCTTCCAAGCCATAACCTGCTCTGGGCTGATTACTACAATACAGTAGCATAGGTTTTCTATAGCCTGAATAACTTTCAGCATGGCATGTCTCGAGCACGAGCCTGCACTCTGTGACACACCTGAAAGTTTTGATGACTTGCAGTTTCAGCATGGATCGAAATTGCTTGAATTCCTGCCCTCTCAGGCTCAAGCACCCCGACACTCTGTTCTCCAAGGAGATTTAATGGGGTGATGACAATTTGTATACTTGTCATACTGAACAACAGGGGCATCCAGAATGTGAGTGTTTTCCCTTTCTCTGTGCGCACAATGCAAATATGGTCTCAGGCCAAGAAGACTTGAGCCACCTTTTGCTGCCATAAGTATGGTCAATCTCCGAAGGTGGTTTCTGTTCAAGCACAGATTTGAGCAAGTGTCGGGATGTGACTCATATGAGATCCCAGGCTGAGGCTTTCTTCTCTCTCCATCAAGGAGTTGGTTACTTCACATTAGCACATTGCCGACACGCTGGCATGATCTTACAACACGAAGTCTAAATAATTCCTGTGTATCATACAAATATACAAATATCATACAATTTTTCTCCTTTGTTTTTTGAGTTCTGCCGGTCACAAGTGGTGGCTGCGCAATGTTTTACAAACATTTTCTGCCAGCTGCTACACTCCTAAAGTAGAGTTACCGTGTACTGACAATTGACGGAAAATGATAACACAATATATTTTAGATATTGTGTGAAAATAAGTGTGACATGCTTGTTGCTACACATTATTTGCCTCGGATATGGCAGGTGTGACACATCTGTGTGATATAATTTCTTGGATGTCTGCTGGATGTCCTGAGAGGATGCAGGGATTGTTCAAATGATAACTGCACAACGTCAACCTATCAAATTTGGTACTGGCTGGTAGAACTTGAAGATTCAATAGTATAAGTTTTTGTTATTCATCCCAGTGAACTGGTAAGTAGTACCTAATAAGACAAGCATACAATTGTGCTGTTGAGCACTAGCAGCAGCATGCATATGAGTAGAATGGATCGAAATTTTGCTAAGTCTACAAAGTTACTACATATATAATAAGGTTATTGTCATGTGAGTGTGGGTTTGTGTTGAACGAGCACTATTTAGTAGCTCCGAACGCTCTATGATTATATAATGACGACCTAGTATACAGTAGATTACATAATCTTTCTTTGTCGTATATAAGATTCAGGCCCAGCATCTGAGTTCTAATAACATCTTGTTCTCTTACCACAACGTTCGATAACATCTCAACACTGACACCTGGTGAGTACCGGTAGTCCTCTACCTCGGTAGTCTACGGTTTCTACAGGTTATGAGCCCCGTCTAACGCACCATGATGAGCACCCTATGGGCAGCACACATGAGTAGCTGGTCGGTAACCAGGCTTCAGCCTAAAGAACGTCGCGAATGCAGCACGTCGTAATGCACCTCTTAAATGAGAGTAGCAATGAACGAGCGCGAACGCCGTGGGACTGAACCCATGCTAGTTCAGCACGCTAATGACATTGCATTCTAGCTTCTATCACAATGTCTCCCAACACCAACTCCTCCTCCGGCATCCAGATCTTCACTGGTTCCAACTGGACCTCCTTCTGGTCGTCCATGGCTCCCTACCTCCAGGCTACTGGCCACACCTGGGTTATCGGCGTCTCAAAGCCGCCTGCCCTTACTGGCGCCTCCACCAAGGAGGAACGTGAGTTCTGGATCCAGTGGACCAAGGCCAACGACACCATCACCGGGACCAT
This sequence comes from Leccinum subgranulosum, assembly GCA_038091575.1. Classification (NCBI taxonomy): domain Eukaryota; kingdom Fungi; phylum Basidiomycota; class Agaricomycetes; order Boletales; family Boletaceae; genus Leccinum; species Leccinum subgranulosum. The sequence goes on from JBBPOS010000106.1 coordinate 71,129, forward strand.
TCTGGTCCACCTTTCTGAGTCCCTCAAGGCAAAGCACAATGCTACTGCCACCGCTGCGGAGCTCATCAAGGCCCTCAAGAACGAACACGACGTCCTTGGTGTCATGGGAGCCTACAGGCTCTTCAAAGAGCTCCTCGCCGTCGACATCCCGTCATCCTCTCATCCCGCTCCCACTCTCAACAAGATTGAGACTCTCTTCACGCGGTTGGCAAGCGCCAACCACTCCATCCCCAACAAGGTACAGGCCATGCTGGTCCTCGCCAAGCTTCCCTCATCCATGGACTTCGTCGCTCAGATGATAGTCCAAGAAAAGGACAACGCTGGCAAGGCCAAGGACCCCACTGTCGCAGGGATCCACACAGCCGCGGTCCTATCTTGGGACCAGCGATCGATTCAGGGCAAGGGCAAACAGCCCGCCCATGCGAATAAGTTATCGGCAGTTAAGCCGAAGGGGTCAGACCCCAAGTTCCAACAGCAACAGCAACCCCAAGGGGAAGCTGGATCCTCGGAACTAGGGCCCGACGGCACACCATGGCGTGGTATCCGCAGAGGTACCAAAGGTGGTTGTGGACGAGCACGAGGTCGTGGCAACGGGCGCGGAAACCACTCCGGTGGTGGAAGCAGCCACCATAACCATCAGATTGCCTCCGCGGCCATCGCGCCCTACCATCAACTGTCCTATGCTGTCACCGACCCCTGCACCATCTCCTCGCGCCCCGCCTCTCTGTACCAAGGAGAACAAGGTCCTCCTGCTTCTACGCAGATCCAACAGGCCTTCTCCCTCGCAGATAGGATCAGGATTAAACCCTCCTGCGAGGTTATTCGCTCCCTCGATGCAACCATCGCCACCGCCGCCGCTACTTCATCCACTCTAATGGACATCGATGAAGACGAGGAATCCCCTCGTCCAACAAAGAGATCACGCCGCTCCTGGAAAAAGGAGATCATGGCAGCCCCAGCCGAGAACTGGGATGAAGAAGACATCGTTGATGTCTACGGCT